>VZRW01002210.1:156038-167102 GCA_013398125.1 Aegotheles bennettii
ACTGCTCTCCAGCAGGTCAGCCCCCAGCCTGTACTGGTGCATGGTGTTGTTCTTCCCCAGATGCAAAACTCTGCACTTGCCCTTGTTGAATTTCATTAAGTTTCTCCCCACCCAACTCTCCAGCCTATCAAGGTCTCGTTGAATGGCAGCACAACCTTCTGGTGTGTCAGCCGCTCCTCCCAGTTTAGTGTCATCAGCAAACTTGCTGAGGATACATTCTGTACCCTCATCCAGGTCGTTGATGAAGATATTGAACAACACCGGTCCCAGTACCGACCCCTGAGGGACTCCACTAGTCACAGACCTCCAACTAGATTCTGTCCCATTGACTACAACTCTCTGACTTCTTCCCTTTAACCAGTTCTTGATCCACCTCACTACCTGATCACCAAGCCCATACTTTATCAGCTTATCTATGAGATTGCTGTGGGAGACAGCATATTCTTTTCAATTAAAGCCTAACAGAACCAATTTATAACTTTTTAAATCCAAAGTAGTCAGTGGAATTAGGGCTAGCTTTGAATGCTCTCATGTTTAAATAACTTTTGTGGTTTAAATAATGTTCCTGTTATTGAGAGGAAAGTTAAATCACTGAGAATATATGACAATACATGTTGCTTCTCCAAACTGTTTTATGCAGTTGTGACAGCTATATCAGTCCATGAAGCAAGGGAGGGAAAAAAACCCAAACAACACAACTCCAAAACAACAAAAAAACAAGAGAAGATGAAGCCTTATTCACTTGCTGAATTATTTTTCTCATATGCACAAATTTTGATTTAAAAGTATTTCAGCCAGTATAAATTATTTATTATATTAACTGGTACTTACTACTAGTATAATGCACTCAAGTACTTTCCAAATTCTTTCCAACAATTTCTAAAACATTTAAACAAGTAAAACTGAGATTAATTTTAATTTGGACCTCACCCATATCAGAACAATATTTAGGAGGTTACTGCAATTTGTTCCAGCTGTAGAAGAAATAATTTTCACTATTCATTTTAGTTAAGAATGGATATAATACTTCCTACACACTAAGAAACTGAGATAACTAAGATGCTAGATGCTATTCAATACTAGAATACTACACCATTTTTTAATTAAAGATCCAGAAGCAGTCACAACTAATAGAAAAAGAACTTCAATATAGAGTATTCCTCATATAACAACCCTCAGCAATTCTTAATATTCAGCAATACTTAATATTTTCCTACAAATTCACTATATTTTTTAATACGAAATCAACTGGAAAAGGTTAAGGCATTTACATGTACAGAATTCAGGGTGAGAAAGCAGGCAATTAAGAACTAATATGTAACACTGAACAACACACCTTTCAATATTTCCTGCTTTGTTATAACATGTATTTACTTCATTCACATTTATAAAAAAAAACCAAACATCAATTTTTTTGTTGGAAACATCTTGTTGAATACATTATGGCATAAAAGTTCATTAGAAATAAGATCACATTGTTATAACTGTACGACGGCAACTTTTTGAGAGAATTGTCATAGAAATATAAGTTCTAGGCAGTTGGTTAATCATCCTTAATATTTTTGTTATTAAAGATCTTGGAGAGTTTTAACTGATTAGTATTCTACTATTGTCCAAAGCCATTTCTAATAGTCGAAAAATGTTTTGATATACTTCCAACTTCAACCAATATAGCTTCTGAGTATACCTATTTCTCAGAATTACAAAATGTGCCAGGCTGAAAAAATTTCTTCTGAAATTTTGATGCTATTTTACTAGACAAAAAAAAAAAAAGTAATTGAAAACTTACGTAATACAATCTATTAGCAATCAGATAGTGACTTACCTATATTACAGTTTCTCATATACTAGGTACTTACCTCATGGCAAATACTCCTTTTCATTTTCTTTTCACCTCCAGAAACAAAGGCACTTCTCTTAAAATTACCACTTACATTATCAAAGCAACGTACGTCATATCAAGTAATGTAAAACTTATTTATATTTACAAATATTTTATACAATTTTCTTGACATTTAGATAGTGCAGTGCATAATAGCTTAGTCTTTTTGGTTGTATAATAAGAAACACAAATATATACATCATTTGAGTTATCAGAGGTCACAAAAGAGTGTTTTTTTCACTGTCTGTTTCATCAAATAAAAAGCTAACCAATATATTGTTGTAAATGCATGAAGTTTTAGACCAGTAACAACTGTAGTTCTTTTGCATTTTAGTGGTGGCTGAATTTTCTTTTGAGTTCACAAAGAAATGTAAGATCTTTGCTATCTTAGAAATGATCCTTGTGTACAATCATTAATTTTCTGGTCTTTCTGTGGCCAGCTCTCACTCGTTAAACATGAGCCTTATTTCAGGATATAAGGGATGCCCACATGAGATTTACAATAACTACAGATCTACAATCTCATCTGAAACCTCCATCCAATTCTTAATCTAATGTCAGAAGAAACTAATTTCTTGTTCTTGCACCATCATACCGTCCACAATCTCCTCAGCACCTTAGAGCACCACAGCAGCACACAACACTGAAATCTCGTGCAGGCAGATGTTCTGCTCTATTTATAGACTTTCGCACCTGGAGAAATATTTGCAGAGATCTCTGTGAAGGCCTCTACCTGAAAACTGCCAGGAGGAGTTTGCTTGCAAATACATTTCAAAGCCTTGCCCAGAATCTTTGCAATAAAATATATCAGCACTCATAGGCAGTCGGAACTTTCAGAATGATGAATGGAGAGTTCAGAATGTGTTCATTTTTTCATCACATTACCCAACCTGGGTTGCAGAGTCCTGGGACAATAACTTGTTTGCATGAATAAAGTATAAAGTCTGTCACTTATACCAAGTGAGCACTTCACCTTAGAGCAAGAACACACCAAATAACTTTTCTTTAACTGTGATTGGTATCTTTTAAATCTATTTTTATTCTGAAAACAGGTTTAAATTAAAGTTACATTGGTTAATGTGTTTCTACAAAGATTTAACTAATTGATTTAGGTTTCACTTACTTAGGTAGGACTTGCATAGACTGAGACATGCCCTATGGTGAGTGAAGACAGGCATCATAAGAGACAAATCCAACAAGTGAACCACCACACACACTCCACTATGAAGCCATATAATTTTGTTTTTCTATTTTATTTTCACATTCTTTTGGCTAAATCTTATTCTGTGACATGCAAATTAACTTCAGCAATTTTCTGGATGTTATCTTCATCTCAGAAGAGAGAGTCAATAAATCTGACACTCCAAATATATAGACTCCAATCTTATCATTTGGCCTTCTCCGGCTTTCCCTTAAAAGCTATGCACACAGATACACACAAACCCTGAAGAAGTACAACTTTCAGCTTTCTTCCCAAGTACTACTCCTTCTTTCCAGCATCACTAGCTCCTTCCATCCTCTAATTTGACTTTTTGTCCAGCTTCTGTGTTCCAGACCTGTTCAACTTAGAGGCCTGTGTTTTCTTCTAACCTCTGGTGGGTTTGTTTTCAGTAGGAATTCTGGTCACTTTTTTCCTCCTTAAGCCAGAAAGAGAAATGCAAGCAACATGATGCAGAAGTGATTCCAACATGGAGTTATTATGTAGCCATATCCCAGACTGAGGATCAGAGCCACAAAAAAGGTTGAGATTGGCAGGATTCAGGAAACTAAAGTAAAACTTGTGGCCCTGAAAACCTGTAAGCAACTCCACTAATGGTCAGAGCTCCTAAACTGCCTGAAGCTCTTTTGGCACGTAAGGAAATGTCTCAAAAGGTCCTTAGGGCTGTGCTGTGAAGAAAAGGTTTGGCTGTAACTCTACTTATTAAAAACAGGTCAGCTGTCCTCAGGGAAGCACTAGAAGCCAAGAAATTGGAATGAGAGACAGAGACCTCTGCCAGTCTGCAGGTTAGACACTTAAATCCAAGGGGCAGGACCAAATCAGCCCTTCGATTTCGGAAGCAGGTCCTGACTCAGCATGTTGACAGCATTTGTCTCATGATAACTCTTCCCCTGAGCACACACAGTGACAGTGAGCATCCCTGCAGCGCCAAAGACTACTTAGGGCTGCATCAATGCACTGCTTTCCTTGGTGGCTCCAGCAGTGAATCTCATCTGGAATCATGTGGCTATAAAATAAAGTTACAAATTAATGTCTGTGTAAAACATTCCCTGATTGTTTTAAAAGTACCTTTACAGTGTCATCCAGAGTTGGAAAATGAAGGATGTAATCCTAGGATTTATCCAAACAGTCCAGTCCTGACCAAAAACATCTCTGTGCCTGTTTTCTAAGGGGTTAGAAATGGTGTCAGTGACATTTGTTACAGACTTCAGCTGGCACATAGCTAATGAGCCATTCCAATTCACTATGTGATGCTTTTGTTTCTACACTCCCCTATCACGAATTATGTTTTATTTTTTTATATTTTGACTATGCTGAATACTTTCAGGCTGTATTGTTTTGTAGTCCCTAGGGCACCAGGCAAAACAAACAGGGAATTTCAAGTTTCTCACAACATCATATTGTGATAACAATGTAGGCTTATTCTCAAATTTTGAGGACTAATCTCCAGTAATCAGGGTTGAGGTCATGAGGTACACTTCTGGTGCACAAGATTTTTTCATTGGCAAATTCCATGTAGCTGCATGTTACCCAAGCCCTCAAAACTGCAGACTGTCATCAGGAACATGTGATTTATTTGGTGTCTTCTGACAGAAAAGATTATTTGCCTGGTGAAAGGAAGAGAAGAGCATAAGCAATCTTAGTAGTGGACCCAGGGTTTCCAGAGAAGGTAATCAATGAAGATACTTGTAAAAGAGACGGAAGACAGGAGCACTAACATTAGTATGGCTGCTAGTATTGACATTAAGCAAATCAACCACCTTCAGAAACTTTTAGTTATTTCTGCCTTCAGCTTTATCACCCAATTTCTTTGCTCTGTCCTCAAACAGCCTTCAATACCTGTCTATCCGTCTTCTTATTCTCTACATCTTGGGTGCAAGGTTTGTTTTTTTCTCTTATATTTGGAAAGTGCCCAGGCCATTTTAGACATAGCCACAACATAAATAATTTTTATCCAGACTGCTGGAATGCCCACTCAGTGCGTTAGCTGCATGGTTGCACGTTCAGTCACCTCTTGTTCTCTTCCAAGGATTGTCCCACATTTCCTGCAGCTTACTGCCAGCAACAGGGGAGCATCTATGCAATAAGATGTCCAATTTCAGAAAAGCAGATATTTCTCTCCCTTGTTTTTCCAGGAAAAATATATAATGACAGTTTGAATGAACTCACTAAAAGAGGTGATCATAGAATCCACCAGCGGTGAGGCTGCATGCATTACTCAGCAAGACATGCTGCAAACACAAGTATAATAAATACTGCTGGAGAGGGCTGCCAGGGGAACTCATGGTGCAGCTGTGGAGTGCTGTGTTTCTGGCCAAGTGACCCCTGTCTCAGAGCAGTAACAGAATCCAGAAAGCTAGAGTTCATAAGAGTTGAGTGTTCATAGTCGGGGAGAAAGAGTCAGAAAAACAAATATTTCTTCTTGGTTTAACATGTGGGATTTATAGTACAAGACCTGGCTTTAAATTACTGACCAGGTTCTCTAGCTCTCCAATGCACCAACTGCTTTGTGTTGGCATAAATGTTGCTCCATGGAGGTCAATGGGAGTTCCAACTGACCTCTGTGAAAGAT
Source organism: Aegotheles bennettii (assembly GCA_013398125.1). Taxonomy (NCBI): domain Eukaryota; kingdom Metazoa; phylum Chordata; class Aves; order Caprimulgiformes; family Aegothelidae; genus Aegotheles; species Aegotheles bennettii. Next base: position 161,712 of record VZRW01002210.1, read on the forward strand.
CTGTTGAATGAAGCACATCAAAGAATTGCATTCCCTGAACAATCTCTTCCTCAAGTTTCCCTGCTGTAAAGGAATGGAGAATGCTACTCACTCTGTTTCATAAAGCTTTTTAAGCACTGTAACAGTAAGGCAAGAAATTAATTCAGTGACAAATTCTGGCATCACTGCAGAATACGTATGCCTCTAATTAAAGCAGAATTACTCCATTTGTAATAGAGTATATTGACTAAATTATATTCCCTGACAACTTTAAGTATGTATCCAGTAAAAATTCGTAATCAGACAAATTTGTATTTTGTATTTGAGATATGTAGACAATCTCTTGAAAAGTGAAACAAACACTTCCCATAGTATTAGAACTTTTGCAAAATGTGTGTATCTGTAAATTTTGCACACTCCATAAATAAATCTCATTAACTTAAAATTAACTAAGTAAATTATCTACAAAATTAATACATAAAACTATAATAATTATAATCTGAAAAGATAAGTAGTAATAATTACTTGGATATTTTACACTTATCTCACCATCCAGAGGTATAATAATCACCAAGAATCCATTCCCATATATATCAGTTAAGCTGTACTTTTAGAACAATCTCTGCTGATGTAGCTACATTAACAGATTCACCATTGTTTTACTGTCTGTCATTTTGGATTTAAAGTTACCTTCTTATATAATGCAGAGATAGTAGACTGCCAACATATACAGCATGTACAGATAATGAGCCATCCAGTCATTCAACAATCATGCTAAAATTATGATTGCAAAAACACAGAGCAAAAATCAAATTTCCTTCTTTGTGATCTATGTTTAAGCTGCATTATCTGCTGACTGTGGTCAGATTTCTGCAAATTTCTGCAAATCAAACCTTTATTTGATACCCCAGGGAACTCTTAAATTCTCTGTTTTTCTTGTTGGGCATGTAGACCAACATGGCTCAGATTCACATTAAAAGTTCATAGGATTTGCTTACAGTAAATAAGTATGCACCATTATCATGGCCCTTTTAGGTATTGTGAAGTGGGAGAGATTTTAAAGTAAAATAAATACATGAGATACACAATTGTTTCTGCAGAAACATCAGGTTACTCAATAAAGGACATTTGAAGCACATCTAAGTAAAGTAATGGGAAAATTAAGATTTTTTGCACAACCTTAATTCATCTCTGAAATATATATGCTTGATGAGACAACCTTTAACAAAGCAATTGCATGCTACAAATTCTGTACTGCATTTTATAATGTACACAACAGACCTTTTTTCCAGAAATTAGTCAAAATTGTCTAGAGCAGGCTGAAGAAGCCCCTCTTACACATGCCTACAGAAAAACTGTAGGAATTTATAACTATAGTTATCTAAAACTAAATGAAAAACCCAATACTTACCAGTATTTTCCATCTACCATCCTTAAGGAGGTTTACCAGAGATGTACCAGGATATTTGTAATCTAATTTGCAAATGAAATAAGTAGAACCACACTAGAGTCTTCATCTCTACTTTGAAGACTGTTCTTTGTAATGAACAGAGAAAAAACAATAGACCTCAATTTTCTTCCTTTCTTGAAGCTACTTAAAATTAGGAATTACATGGCTCACAATGAACTTTTAGAATTGCTTTCTAAAGTTTTATACAGATATGTATTAAAAGCATATTTCTTGTTGCACTCTTTAAAGATGGAAATGGTTCTACCTTTATTTACATATTTTGATTCAAAATCTCCTTTATTCTCAGCTGGGAACAGAAAAGCCTTTATTATTCTCAGCTGGGCCCAGTCCCACAAACATTTCAACTCTGCCTTCATCAGACACAGATCACACCAGCATTTATCCCCACTAATCACCACTCCCTCTGGCACTAACATTATCCTGGGGAGTTTCCCATTCACCTGACATCAATTACTCTAGACCCTGCTGATACTTAATTCATATCATCATACTTAATTAATCATTAACCCCTTCACTGCAGTCAGTGTTCGTAATTGGTGTTCACAGCATCTGCAAAATATTAAGGGTATTTGACTGTTACATTCATCACGAGCTCTTCTACTAAAGCATGAGGTACAGGCTACAGACTTCAGCCATGTTTCAGAAGGATACCATCTGAACATATTATCACTAGAAAAAATTAGTATTCTTGATCCAGCAGCTCCATAAATCTAGAAGCGGTACATCTACCATTCAGTTCTCTTCAGACCCATTTAATAAAATCCTGTTCTCACAAGGACATCAGGAGACCTGCCTAGTGATTTAGCCAGGAAAAATGCTCATGGAAATAAATAGAGCCCACTGAGGAGGTTCATGTTTCAAAATATGCAAATAAAAAAGACCGACAGTTTTAAGGAAAAGTATGGTTTAAAATTTAACTGCTGTCAGCTCACTCTAGAAATAAGGCTTTTTATCTGTTTATGATACAGGTAGAGTTTGGTGACCAAAATATCTGAACAAATACATGAGGGGAAATCACAGCTAGCTATGCATCTGCAAATATTTTATATAGTTTAGGTGATATCATAAAGGGGAATACTTTTCTTTATAGAGGGGCCAAAATTCGACTGAAATTTGGAAATCCACTTACTCATACTAGTATTCCACCTTTTCATTGGAGACCTATAGAAAAGAAGTCTAGTGTGCACAGCCTTAGGTGTAAGACTAAACACACAGTGAGAGCTGCAAGGAGGCTGAGGAATAAGCTGTATTAGGGATGGCTCATTTCAGGGAGCAACCACTTACTCAGAATATGACAAAATTATCCATTATCATCAGTGGATTGGATTATTAGAATTAATTCATTTGGTTCTTTGTTATATCTCATAACCTCTTTTCATGTCTATATTTTAATGGTACGTTTGAATAGAAAATCTATGAAATTACATTCATTTCAAGCAAAAGAGCCACAGAATTGGTATAGAGGATATTTTAGTGGATATTAACTTAGCAACAAATCTGGAGGTCCATATTCTATGCTTACTCTACTGAAAGAGAAATAGCACATCGCTGATGAGATGTTTCCCAGGTCTTTATATTCTGCTTTTATTTTGTTTTGCTTTTAGCTTGAGAGAAGAGACAAATTTAAAGAGCAGAGTATCTAACAAATCTCATTTCACAAGCATCAAGAAAGAGGTTAATGAGGTTTCAAAATAGGGTTAAGTGATACCACCATCACAGGAGCTGTGAATGTTTGTAGAAGATGCACATGAAAGACAACCCATTTTAATAGTATGGAAGATTCTCACTTTCATTTCTTCTAGCAGGGTAATGTCAGAGAGATTTTTAAATTTTTATGAGAGGTGTAAGATAAAATAGAACAAAGCCACATTTACTGGTCTCGTATCTTCACTAATCAGGCTGCAGAGATCAATTAATACAAAAGTAAAAATTTAACTATTTTTTAATATGTATTTCCCTTAGAAATACCTCTAGCAAATACATCAAAGTTATACATCAGTCCATGTCAGACTGAAATCAAACAGTTTTTACTTGTGGTCAGGCAGAATACAATCGTATCCATAGATCAATGCCTATTACTTCACTTTGAAAATTAAATAGAACAAAAATAATCAAGCATTCTATTCCCTCCAGTTCCACAGAACTGATGGTACCAGTCCTTAACTTCTTACAAACACCTGTGGATCCACATGGTAGGTCAAAATCTTAGTGATGCAAATCACCCCTCCAGTCACCAGTGTTATATTGACTTTCACCAAGTAAGGAGATTATTGAGCATTTTCAAGGAAAAATATATTACTGCAGGAATCTTTTGTTGCAGGAATGGAAGAAGCTGGTTTATTTCTAGTAGTTGAAAAGAGTCCAAGTTCAGCCAGTTGAGAGAAAATTTTTTTGCTAAATTATTTTTGTTCAAATTTTCCTAAAGAATTTAGCCTGAGGCAGTCAGTGGGTATGGAAAATCTCAGTCCAAACAGTTGAAGTATGATGAACATATTAGCATTTGAAAATGGGATTTTGTCATGAGATGTGTGAGGCAACTCTAACAACTGTCAGATCTTTCTGTTTCCTCTGTAATGTTGGGCTCCATAAAGGCACCAGTGACTGCTACTAATTCCAGACCTGGTTGTAATGGATGGTGTCCTTCCCATTCTCTTTCAGGATAATTGAAAAAACTAGTTCAGTGCATTTATGGAATTCAGTATATTGAAAAACAGTATCTTTTTCACTAAGTAATTGTCCCAATGGTAAAAGCTGAGCAAAGCCAGGCACCAGAGTATAGGAGTTTCCCTTGCAGCTGCTTGTGTATACACCTCATGAAGGTTTCATAGCAAGGACTGGCTAGAGGAAAAAGTCATGTACAGAGAAGCATTCATAAAAGAACAAGAGGAACAGACCTTTGTGGCATATGACAGTGTTGAAAAATAGGCTGGCAAACTGTGAGAAACAAAACTTCTATGCTATTGCTTTTTCATCTGTATCTGTTCTGCATGTGGCAAGGGCCATCATTTTTTCTCTTGTCAAAGAATAATCTCTGATGTTCATTAATTCTGCAGAACAGAGTAGGTTTACAAACATTTATGTATACCGATATGTGTTTATTTATTGTTTTTATTTTTCTGAGATGGTATAAGCCTTTACATAAACTTCAGAAATGCATAATATTTGCATTTAGTTTATTTATTTGACACCACTACCTGACACCACTTGATTCCTAATAATACCTCCGTTGAAGAAAGTATTTTTGAATGGCTCTAGTCTCTGTAATCTACAATTATACCAAATTAATGCTTACCACACTATTTCGTGTATCACACAAATTCTGTGTTTGTTGTATATAGAATGTCACCACCCTTACTTAAGTGCAGTGTAACTCATGATGAGTCCTCATGTACTTGTCATCAAATATAAGGGTTACACAATTAATAATTTGTTGGATTACACTGCATTAATAATTTCTGATTTAGCACATTACTGTTTGACAGGAGAGATATACTGTTATGTCTAATAAGAAAGCAAAACACGACAGAACAATTGGGTGGCAACAGAGGCTTTAACACCTCCTCCCTTCAACACTGCCTTGTGCAGTGCACACATACACAGCACAGTGCAGACATACAAAGCAATTGCATCCAGCCCTGATTATGATACAACTGCTGCCTGAACCGTTCCTCCTCCAAAAACAGGTGCCCACACTGATGCATACCAGTTCTCCCAGTTAGCATGCTTGTCATTGGCTTAACATAATCACTGCACCCACTAGCAACCCACTGGCTATTCCTCTTCTGCAAATTCCCCAAAAAACCATTTCTTGACCCCATTGTCTACCTGTGATTTGATTCTTTGTAGCCAAACCACAGACATGCAGAAATAGTGTCTCCTGGGGACTCAGGGAATGGTCAAGAGAGTGGAATAGCAGCTTCTACTTTTCACAGAATCACAGA
>VZRW01002211.1:9360-30576 GCA_013398125.1 Aegotheles bennettii
AAAGAAACTGTTCCTAAGTAGAAAACATCTGCGATCGCAAGTCAGTCTTTTTTTGGCTATTGTTTTTCTTCCTCCTCATCCTCCTCTCTTCAAACGACTTCTCACCAGGCAACAGGCACAGATGGCTTTCTTGCACGGCCCCCTCCCTCCCCTGCGTGCCCCTCATGCCCCCGCCCGTCCCCAAGGGCCCCTAGTCCTTGACCAACTTGTAGACGTGGTGCTGGGCGCCATGCTCGCTGGTGGAGACCTCAAAAACAAAGGCTATGCAGAGCAAGGTTTCCTGGGTATCCCTGTTTGTAACAACCTGCGGCGAGAGCACAGAGCACGTTAGGAAAGGGCTGTGCCTGTGGGGAGATGCTGATGTTCGGAGGGTTGCATGGGCTCAGGAACAGCCCCTTTAATTGCACCACCAAAGATTTTTTATGGCAGTTGCACAGGCTCAGGCACAGCCACTTTAGTGACACCTCTAAAAATTTGCTACCTGTTATTTACGGGGGTTGCACAGGCTAAGGCACGGCCAATTTATTTGCACCACCAAAAACATGCTTCCCAATTTCAGGGGGCATTGCACAGGTTCAGCCATAGACATTTTAATTGAACCCCCAAACTTCTGCTACACAATTTCTGGGGGGTTGCCCAGGGCTGGGCAGTGCACAGGAGGGATGGGAGGGTTGAGGCATCACATTCTTGGTGGGAAACACTCCCTGGAAAAGGAGGGCAGGTACCTGCAGGATGGTGAAATTCTCCAGGACGCTGTTCATCATGTACTTCTCTGGGAGGTGCTTGAGTTTGTGGATGAAGTTGATCATGTACTCACACATGGGAGACCGGTGGATGCGGTAGATGAACCGGCCGTTCTCCAGCCGTGCGTACTCCGTCTGCAGGGGACAGCCAGGTGAGCAGCCAACCCCTGGGGGCCAAAACACCACAGGCACACAGCCACGGGTGGGTTGTGGCCAGCTGAGATGTGGTGATGTCCTCTCCTCTCCTCTCCACTCACAGACAGGCATGCATCCATGTGTCCTACACCCAGCTCTGGGGCTTTCTCCATCCCGGGACCCATAGTGGACCCGATTCCCACCTCTTCCCAATGCAGTGGGGCGCGGCACTCACCTCCACCTTCTCCACAACCTGCTTCCCAAAGGAGCACACCTTGGTGGAGACTGTGATGGTCATGTTCTCTGCACTGCTGTACTGGCTGCTGACACCATAGAAAGTCCCTGGCCCGTCCTGTATCGTGCTGTTCAGATCCGCCTGGAGAGAAGAGCAGGGAGAAGGTCTGGTTAGGTGCCATCACACCCAGCTCTCTGTGGGGACAGGGGACACCGGCTTATGGAGCTGCTCAGGATACTCCAGCTCCACCAGCAGAGTGTCCAACCTGCAACAAGCCCATGGCTTGAGGACAACCCTCCCCATCCTCTCCTTCCCAACATCGTACCCAAAATTTGACGAGGAAGAAGGAGTTCTGGGGCCCACGCTCATAGAGCTCCTTGAGGCCACCTTTCTTCTCGGGGAACTTGTCATAGATCTGGCGGATGTCCACAGCCTCCAGCAGCGGGTCGCTGTATGAGGGGTTCGTCTGGCCAATGTGCACGAAGAGGTGTTTGCTGTACTGTAAGGACCGGGGCGAGGACATTAAAACAACAGGTCAGGTGAAAGCAAGACGCCACCAAGCGGCGGGATGGGCCACCATCCCAGCCAGGCGGTGGGGACACGGAGGGGACCGTTACCGTTTCAGTGTCCCGTGGCACCTCCATGAAGGCGGAGTACTCGAGGAGCCGGAGCTTGGCGGAGGCAATGGTGCGGTCCTGCCAGACAGGCACGGCCGAAGCAGCTGGTGGGAGTGGAGCCAAGGGCTCGTAACCTGGGGGACACACACACACACGAGGTGGAGGGCAGGGGACAGCCATGACATCCCCGTATCTCCCAGCACAGGGGCTTTCCCATGAGGTGGCCAAAACATGGGATGTGCCAGTCCCGCTCCTGGGTGGAAAGGAATGGGGGACACACACACACGACACAGTGGGGTCCTGCTCACTGTGGGGTGTCTTTTGGCTGAGTTTAAACCCAGGTTTGAGGGCTGGGGAGAGGACCGCAGGCGGGTGTGAGAGTGGCACAGGACAGGGGACAAACAGGACCCAGCAGGGGTGTAGGGTCCCCTGCAAGGGGCACGAGGAGCACTTACTGGTTAATGATGGTGGCATGGGTGGCTGGATGGGGTAAGCTGGTTGTGCAAATGGTTTAATGCTGGAAAGCAAAGAGCATCATTAGGTTAACAAAGCCTGGGATCACCCTCCTAGCCCCTCACCAACGGGGGTTCCCACCCGGCACAGCAGAGGGAGTCTCGTACTTACTCCTGAGAGGGTCCAGGCTGTCCTGGGATAGGCCCACTCCAAAACTGGGGGAACAGCACAGAGAAGAGTCAGTGGCTTCTGACACTAACCCCACCCCACCCCCCAAATCCTCTTCCTCACCTGCTGCAACCACAGGGAGCCCCCAATGCCCCCCCATGCATTGCAATTCCCCCATCCCTTGCACAGCTCCTGCAGGGGAATCCCCTGTGTGTGTTCCCCCCAGTGCAATGTCCCCACATGGGNNACACGATCTGCGCGGAGGACATGGAAGCCATGCTCTGCAGAGCCTTGTCCTTCGAGACCTGGTCCTAGGGGGGAGAAAAGGGGGGGGGGCAGGGGTTACATGGGCAGACTGAGGCCTCCCCCTCCCCAATCCAAGTGTGCCCAGTGGGATTTGCAAAGCTCAGAGCCTGTCCTGCAGCCTGGCCAAGGGACCAGGGTGTGGATGTCCCCTTGCCACCAAATGCACCCATTTTAAATAATGTGCATTTAATAATGCACCCAATTTAATTAACCTTGCAAATGTCCCCTGAGCAGGAGGTGTCAGGTCTGGGAGGTGTCCCCACTCCCCCAGGGACACAAAGGGTTTAGTCCCTCTGCAGGGGAGGCAAAAGGCAGTTGGGAATGAAAGGCATAGCAAACACGAGCTCAACTTACCAAGTTCATGGCCTGTCCGCAAAAGAAAGGGAAAAAAAAATAGGTTAGAGCGTGGTGGGAGCCCATGGACACTGCGTGCACCACCCAAGCCATGCGTCTCCTGTCCAAGCTCATCACCCCAGCCTGGTTTGGGGAGCGAACTCCTTGTCCCAGCTGGTAAGTAGAGGATGTGCATGGTAGGCACCAATGTCCAGCTTAATCCCACCGGGAGCAGGATGCCAAAGCCTCCCTGCTATTTCAAAGAGGTGCTGCGGGGAGCCAGGCCTGCACCTCTGTTGGCTTTTTAATACCCTTTAGAGCCTTTAACACCCTTTACAGTCTCCTCAGCACCCCCAGCACTCGCAATCAGAGCACAGCGAGGCAGCCCCCAGCACAACCCCCAGTGCTGTGCGTGCATTTCGGGAGGACACCAATAATTATTTTTCCTTTTCCCTTTTGCTCCGGAGGTAGCAGCAGGAGGAGGGGTAGCTCTGAGGTCTTGCCCCCAGGCCAGGACATGCATGTGCTGGTCCCTCCATTTTCCCTCTGAACCTTCCTCAGGGATCAATCACTTCATTTATTTTCACCTGGGGCCCGGGGGGAGCGCAGGATGCAGCCACACACCCTGACTTGTGTGTGACCACGGCTTAAAAACATACATATTGCTCATGGAAGGGAGTTTCCATTCAACGAGACAAGCACAGAGGGCTGCCTGTGCCAGGGTTTGCCTCCAAGCATGGCTGGGAAAGGATGTTTTGCATTCACAGTGTACAGCTCAGGGGATTCCCTGGCTGTTCCCTGCTAGATTCCCACCGGCAGCAAGGCTAGGGATGGACAGCACAGCCAGGGATGCCAGCCTCCATCCCCAGACCCCTGCGGTCATTCCTGCCTCTGCCACCCGTCCCCCCGCCAAGCCTCTTTTAATACTATATTTTTATTTTCTTTGTGTAAAGGCTTCTGCTGTTGCTGACCCTGCTGCTCCCCCCCCCTTCCCTGGCTGCCCCTCTTGGGGTTAGAAGCTGGGTTTAAGATGTCCAAGCCCAGAGGAGTCTCCCAAAATAGTTGTGGGTGCCCTCTCCTGGCTTCCTCCAGCAAATCCTATGGGGTACAGGCACCCTCCTGGCACCCTGCTCATGAGGCACTGGGGTTCCTGCTGGAGGCCTGTGGAGGGTGCAGCTTGGTGGGCAGCGTGAGCTGCAGCTCCTTAAAGCTCTGGGGGTCAAAATGCCAATGTCAGCTCTGGTGGTGGCCTCCGTGGCCAGCCTCAGTGCCAAAGGCTTGGACATAGCACCCAGGATGGGGACACAGGGAGCTGGCAATGCTTTTGGGACCTTGAGGTCACAGGGGGGGAGGGGATGGAAAGTTTTCTGGGCTCCCACACCCTCGGCATGGCAGCCAGGTCCCCCTGGATCCTGCCCAAGAAGATGCACCCCCGTGTGATGGTGCAGGGACTGACCCAGGAGCATCCCAGGCTGCGCTGGAAGCCAGGAGTCGGCTGTCCCCAGTGTGAAGTCACACGGTGGGGACGGGTCTGTCCCCCATCTTGCACCATGTGGGTCCAACCCCAGCAGGGGTCGGTCCTTCAGTGATGCCCTCCCCCTCCTCCCAGCATCATCATGCTCCCTGTCACGCAGCTTGGTGGGAACAGTTATGGAAGGGTTAGTTGGGCTCCAGGTAGGAGGAAGGAAGGAAGGAAGGAAGGAAGGAGGAAGGAAAGAGAAGCCAACCAGAGAAGAGAGGATGATCCAGTTTTTCCTCGCCTGGCACCCTTGGCCCCTGGAACCACCGTGCCCCCTCCCCAGCAGCCTGGGCCCATGTGAACCTACTGCCACACACATCCCTGAGGTAACACCTGGGCTGTACTGGGACACTCGTGCATCACAAGCTTCCAGGCTGACAGCCTACAGAGAGCCCCCTGGGACACTCCTGCTTCTGTCCACACCCGCCACGAGTGGGGCCAGGTCTCAGCTGGGGCGGTGTGCAGGCTTGCAACCACCTGGGCTTTGGTGGGGACCCCTTTTCACCCCTGCTCAGACCTCACTTTGCCACACCAGCTGTTCTGGGGGGTCCTCGAACCCCTGATGGCCCCAAAATGGGGCAGCCCTTGTGCATCACCAGAGGAGAGTCTCAACTCCCATTTCCCCACGGCGGAGTGAAAGGAAGGGATTTGGCACCCAAATTCACCCTCCTGGCGGAGAGAGAAGGGCTCTGGTGTCCCCACCCAGCCTTTGAGCAGGACCCCACTCCTCGCTCTTCTCTCTGGTCATCCCACAATGATGCCACTAAAAACCATCCAGTCCCAGGAGCCAAGGGAGGGGGAGGACAAAAAACCAAACCACCAAGAAAAGAGGTAATGAAGGAAAGCAAGCTGCACACCGCAGAGCTGAGGGCATTAGTCGTCAGCAGGTGGGGGGAGCCAGGCAGGGCGGGTGGGACGCGTACCTTCAGCTTGGACTGAATCTCACGAGATTTCCGTCGGGCAAGAACCTGCAAGTGGCTAGAGACCTGCAGAGAGAGAGCAGAAGGAGAGGGGGAACAGCAGAGCCGTCAACCAGAGGAAAGGAGGAAGAAGGAGAGGGGCTGCCCATGCTCACAGAGACACCGCCACGGACACCTGGGCGAGGGCCCCAACGTACCTTGATGCCAACCTGGTACTCCCGCACCTTCTTCCGAGCTAGAACCTGTATGTGGCTGGACACCTAGCGCCCGCCACGCCATTTGGAAAGGAAAATACAAAGAGTGTGAAGATACGTTCCCCCCTGGCCAGGTGGGATGTTGTCCCCGGGGAAGGGAGCGCAGAGAAAAGGGGGAGCGCAAGGGGGTGTCAGGATGATGCTCCTGGAGATGCTGAGGGTCCTGCGCCTGCTGTGAGCTGGAGGGAGGAAAACTGGGGGAGGGACCCCAGCATTGCGCTGATTGATGCTGGTTTGCGCCCCCACCCCTGTTGGGGTGAAGCTCCTCAGGGTGCTGCAGTTGGGAGGTCTGTGTTTACCATCTCTTGGGGCTTCCCAGACAGACAGACCCCCTGTGAGCACAATGAGCTGCACACAGTGCCAAGGATACAGCCCTCGGGTCTGGGGGGACCCCAGGTTACCCCAGGGGGGGCTGCAGTGGCACTGCCAACCCAAAGGGAGACAGAGGAAGGATCCCCTGGGGCTGCACTGATTCTACAGGTGTGAAAGGTCAGAGGAGGGTTTGGGTTGTTTTGTGTCCAGACCCTTATAGGGGCAGGATTCAAAGAGAACGGGCTGACGCCCAGGCAGGAAAGGTGCAGCGTGGCTGGGGTGGGGGGTCCCTGCACCCACCAGGGCCGATTTTGGTGAGGTCCTTCTCCTGCCAGCACTTGGCTGTCCAAGAAGGGACCCCTGGCTGTCCAGGACACGATTGCACAGAGGGGACAATGCCACATGCACTCTCCCCTGTGCCGCTTCAGGGTGTGTGTACCCCCGCCTGGAGCATCATTTTCACTCTGTGGAGGGGGAGCCCAGGGGTCCCATTAAGGCTTTAAGCCAGAACTAAAGCCCCGCTCAGCACTGGTCTGAACACAAGGATGGTGGCTGGACCCCAATCCCTCTCTCTCCAGCATCAGTCCTGGAGGGATGTCCACCCACCAGTGCCTGGGGACCAGCATCCCTCCCTTGCGGGGACACATGGCACGGGGCAGTCCCAAGTGTCCCCATGCCCCAAACCCATCTGCCCCCCAGCGGTGGAAGAGGCACCTGGTCCCCAGTGTCCCGGGCCACCGACTCTGCCAGAACAGGCAGCACTGTGGAGGGAAGAGCCACAGAAGGGGTGACAAAGGGACATGTCACACCAAGGGCTGTGGCAGTCCAGTCTCTGGACAGGTTTGGTCTCTGGCACAAGGGTGCAGCAAGGGCTCAGAGCTGGGATGGATGCGGCCACTGCCAGCACCCCTGCCTACACCCCTGTCTGCCCCAGCACCCAACCATGCGGGGCACCTTGAAAGGTGCCCCCCGGGACCCGTGCCATCCCCCAGCCAAGACAGGGACAGTTTGCTCTCAGCTTTGGGGATGCCTTCACCACGGCACAGAGCCTGGCATATGGCAGAGGTGGAAATGGTCTCTGGATCCAGGTGGAGCAGCACAGGAGATACACACAGACACACGTGGTGCTTGGATGGAGATTTCAAGCAAGGGCTCCTGTCACCCATGGGTTGACCCCAGCCAGGTGGGGAGGGGGGCGGCTGGGTGCTGCCTGCCCCCGCACCCCAATTTCAGGGCATCCCCATCTCAGGCATCCCCGAGGATGTTTGTGCTCACAGACAAAGCTCCTTGCAGAGGACAAGGGTCCCTGCGGATACTGGCGGCTCCAAGAGGGGGACACAGAGGATGGGCGACACAGCCAGACACTCTCTCCCCACTCTAGGCTTACCTGGCTCCCCCCTCCCACTCCCACCAAGCTCTCCCAAGAGAAAATACAGAGCAACAGCCTCACCTGTTTCCTTGTCCGTGTCTTCCCCGTCCGCAGCTTGATGTACCGGGCAATCAGTTCGTTACGACCTGCCGGCAGAGCCCAGGGGTCAGCTCCAGGGAGGGAGGGAAGGGGCCGGAGCCATCACCCCCAGAAGGCGCCTCTGGCCCCCAGCACAGCCCAGCCTAGTGATGCTGGTCCTTGATGAGGCCTGTACTTAATGAGGGCGGTCCTTAATGAGGCCGGTCCTTAATGAGGCCGGTCCTTAATGAGGAAGGTGCTGCCGGGAGATGGCGCTACCACGATAGCTGTCCGGCCCAAGGGGACATTGGGGTGGCCCCAAGGGACATGGGGATGGCCAGGCCCTCCACTCTGCCAGGCCAGCGGGGCGCACTTTGTGGCCCCCACCCCGTGGGGCAGAGATGGGGGGCTTTGAGGGGGGTGACAGCCACCAGGGACCCCCACCACAGCAGTGCCCCCGAACATGGGCAACCACAGATCCCCCATCCCAGCTGGAACACCCATGGAGGAGCTGATCAACCCGCTCCCTGCAGCCCTTCCCATGGGGGTCCCCTCTAGCCCCCTGCTTCTCCCTGCAAGCCGTACTGGCCTTTCCACCAGTATTTCCTAACGTCCTGGGTCTAATTTGAAGCAGAAGTTGCTTTTGTGCCACATTTTCAGGGCCAGCTGTGGCCAATCTCCATTTAAACGTCAGAGCAGCTGGGAGCTTTCTTCTCCCAGCCCCGGTCCCGGCCCCCCTGCTGCTGCACCCCCCCGCGCACGGGGGCGGCCAGGCACGCCAGATTTATTTTAATGGACCAGATGGTCGTGGTTGGAACTTGTCGAAATGCCCTTGGAGCGGGTTTCGGCTTTAAAAAAAAAAAAAACTCTTAAAAAAAAATATCCCCTCCTCTTTCATCCCGGCTGGCCCCCTCCCAGTCCCGGAGCAACTGGGCACTCCCCTGGGGGAGGCACATGGGGACAGACAGGGCCAGGTGCCATGTGGGGATGGCTGTGCCTTGGGGTGCCCGTGCTGGGCAGGAGCTGGTAGATGGGAAAGGATCATCATGGGTCCCCACATCCCTAGGAAATGGGGAAACCCCCCAGTGCCACCCTGAAACAGCGATCGTGGGTCCTGTCCTGCCCACTGCTCCCAGCCTCGTTAGTACCTAACAAGGGCCAGGTCTCCACTGGTGTTCTTTAGTGCGGGGTGAGATCATGCCCACAACAGGGTGCTGCCATGGTGTGTGGGCAGAGGGGACCCCGGTGCTGAGTCCCAGTTTGGGACTGTGACTTGCCCCAGCACAACAGCATCTCCCTGTGCACACCCCGCTCCTGAGTCCCGTCCTCTCCCTCCCCACACTCAGCCCTTGGGAAATAAATATGGGAAATAATATGGGAAATAAATATGGGAAATAAAAGGGGGCCAGTGCCAGCCCAGCACCTCCTGCACCCGTCCCACCTCAACCCACGTCCCAGCCACCATCTCAGGCTGCACCCTCACAGCCATCCCTGTGCCCACGCACCCCGCGTGTCCCTGTCCCCCATGATTCACTCAGGACCTGTGCCATTCCCTCCGAGAGGGCATGTCCTCCTCCAAATTACCACATTCCCCAAATTCCTCTCCCCTGACACCACCACGTGAACCAGTTGGACGGGCTGGGTTAAAAATAACCCAGCGGGCAGTGAGCAGGGGCCAGCGTGCCCATCCCCACTCCCACCTGCTCCTGGGCCACGCGTCCCTCGCCTGGCCCCTTTGCCACCCCCACGCTGCTGGCATCAGTGGGGCATGGGCTGGCGTGGCCACAGGCATCCCATGGGACATCCCCCAAAAAAAGTAGGTGGGTGTGGAGTGCACCAGTACACCTTTATGTCGGGTGCCAGCATCGCCTGTGCTGCCGGCGGTCCCGGGGGTCCCAGCAGGCTCAGCACCGCCAGCCAGGGGTCTCGGTGGGGTGATACTGGGGAGGGTGGGGGGAGATGAAAGGCAGCTGATGGGGGCCCGCTGCCTCTTTAAGCAGCTGCCAGATGTCTCTGAAAGGCTGGAAAAACCGGTCGGGGCTCCACGCGCTGTGCAGGGCCAGGCTCCCAGCGGCACTTCAGCTATTCCGGGAGAAATCCAAAAAATGCACCCACTTGGGAAGACCTGTGCACTCCCCTGCCCTGGTCACCAGCCCCAACACCCCGGCCTGGGGGCCCTGGCAAGTGGGGTGGCACGGGGAGCCAACGTGGGGACAGGGACAGTGGCAAGGTGCTCACCGCAAAGCCTCGGCCCCTTTGGCCCTCTCTGCTGGTGGTGGGTGAGCCATCGCCAGTGGCAGCAGCATCCCGCACAGTGTGGTGACTGGGGATGAAGGCTGCTGGCACTGGTCCCCCACAGTAATGTGACAACCCGTCCCAGCTCTGAGGTCACCAGCCCTGGGGCTGACATCATGGGAGGTGGAGGGGAGGAAGGGCCAGCCCCTACCCCGGCAGGTATGGGGACACCGTGGCACCTTCCACCAATCTTTGATGGCATTATGCACCCTGTGCCAGCATCATCCCCTGCCTGCATCGTCCATAGAATCATAGAATCCCAGACTGCTTTGGGTGTGAAGGGACCTTAAAGCTCACCCAGTGCCACCCCCTGCCATGGGCAGGGACACCTCCCACCACACCAGGGTGCTCCAAGCCCCAGCCAACCTGGCCTTCAACACTGCCAGGCAGGGGCAGCCACAGCTTCTCTGGGCACCCTGGGCCAGGGTCTCACCACCCGCACACCAAAGAATTTCTTTATCACATCCAACCTCAATCTCCCCTCTGGTGGTTTGAACCCATTCCCCCTTGTCCCATCACTCCATGCCCTTGATGATCCTCATCCTTTTCCTCCCCATTGCAGAGGACCACCAAGCCAGATGCGTTTTGGGAGACACCAGGAACCAGGCTGAGACACACCCCCCCGAGACCTCATTGCACCAGTGGGGCTGACCAGCCCTGCCGGTACCGAGAAAGTCACCAAAATCCCAGCTGGGTGCTGCAGTTTGAGGTGGGTGGGCACCCTCCTCACCAGCTCCGGTTGGAGAAGGTTTGGGGAGCACTGCGGAGGTGCGGGAGGGCTGGCGCTGGCTCTGTGCTCCCACTCCCTGCCCGCACCCGCTCCCTGCCTGATGGCTTCACCAAACCAGTCTGTCTGGCAGGGCAGAGAGAGGGAGGGAGCGGGAGGGAGAGCCAGCGCAGAGGGAGGGGATGCAGGTCACTGCCACCTCCCTGCTCCTGGATGCAGCCGCAGAAGCTGCTTTCAGGACTGGGGGTTGCTCGGGGGCGATGCCCTGGTGTGGGTTTGGGGCAGGAGGTTTTGCTTCACACCCCCACTGGTGCCCTGCCCACTGCCTCCATCCCACCTCCGTCACTCACCGTACATCTTGCCCTCATCCGAGAGGATGATTTTCCTCCGGCCACAGGGCGGGTAGATCGCCAGCGCCTCCTGGAAGCTCTGCTCGATGTCTGGACTCCACACACCCTCGGCATCATTGTCCAGACTCTTGTCCATGCTGTCCTGGCCATCTTCCCGCCCCTCTCCGGGGCTGCCGCTGGCGTTCCAGCTGTTGGACGCTATGGTGCTGGCTGCTCTGGGCTCTGACCCTGAGCCCCCACGGACACGCAACAACCTGCGGAGATACAGGGGACACCTGTGAGACCCTTGCTGGGGCTGCTGTGACAGCACATTCCCAGCTCCGTCCCCAGCACTGGCCCTGTCTCCACTCATGCCCGGGGCTGGGAGCAGCATCCTGGTGTAGGGCATCAGAGACACAAACAGGCTTTCCTTGGGGACAGAGCTAAGGTTTACATGGGTATTCCCCAAATCCCAGCCACAAGTGATCACCCAGGGTCCACCCAAATAAAGTTTGGGAAGGGAACAGCTCAGATGCTGCACTATCCACACAAGGAGCTCAGGCACACAGCGACACTTCGGGATGGGGTGGCAGCAGCCCCACGCCCCGTGAGTCCTGACCCCGCACCCAGCTGCGTCCTCGGGTGAGCCGGCCCTGGAACCACTCCCAGCCCAAAAAAATCCCCTCTCCCCAGCGCCTGGCAAAGGCAGAACCGGGATTTGAAGGGAGACACTGAGGGGCTCCAAGCCAGACCCCGCTAATGTGAACCAGGTGGCCGGAGCCCTCCGGCAGCCATACTCCTGGCACCGGAAGAGTCCTTTGCCCCGAGGATGCTTGGCTGGGGGCTCAGGTGCTCCCCGGCCAGCGAGCAATGCCGGGGAGCCTTCAGCCCTCCTCTTCCTCCCTCTGCCTGGCTCCCGGCACAGTGTTTTGCAATAACATGTTTGGCGGCAGCTGCCGGCGGTGGGAGCGCTGAGGTGTCTCCTGCGCCACGCTTCCCGGACGGGCTGGGAGTGTACAAAGGTCTCCGGCGCAGACATCTCCTTTTAAAGGAACTGCAGCAGCCGCTGCTGGCTCAAGCACACTGCAAGGCCTGGTTTGAGTTTTTGTTTTTTTGTTGTGGGTTTTTTTTTTCCCTTTTATAAAAAAAGAAACTTCTTCCCCCCCCGCCCTGTCCCCATCTCTCTCTCTCGCCGTGATGTGANNNCCCAGCCATCGCTCCCCCTCTTTGCCGAGCACTCTGGCCAAATAAGGAGAACTGGATTGTAGGATTGAGCCAGCCAGCCAAGAGAGGAATGGCGGCAGCAGTGCCAGACAGGCCTGCAGCACCCCGAGTCCAGCAGAACCCCAAGTCCCTTGGCATCCCAACTCCTATGGCATCCTGAGTCCCATGACACCCAAGTCCCGTGGCACCCTGAGTCCCGCAGCATGTCAACTCCCATGGAACCTCAACTCCCATGGCACCCTGGTTACGCCTGCTGCCAGGGTGTTCTGTGGGGCAGTCCCCAAGAGGGATGCAGGGAGTTGGGGACAGGAGGGTGGGATGCTGGGATGAAGTGCTGGGCAGGGTTTGTGAGACTGGCACGTGGGGATGGTCCCAGGGGCATCCCACCATTCCTCCCCCAGCCCAGCAGGGCTTCGACCCAGTGTGATGTCGACAACGGGGTGTGCGGCTGCCTCGGCTGGGTGCTAAGCCCTGGCTCCACCATGACAGCCCAAGACCCCCCAGCAGCCTGAGACCCCCAGACATGGAGAAAACAGACTCCTCAGCAGCCTGAGATCCCGCAGCCCCCAGATCTTCCAGTCCTGCCCAGTGGCATGGGATCCCATGGCAGTCTCAGACCCCCCCAGCAGATATGGGGGAAACCAGGGACCCCTCCCAGTTACACCACAGCAGCCTGAGACCCTGCAGCCCCCAGATCCCTGGAACCTCACAGCAGCCCCAGAACCCCAGCTGCACCATGGCAGCTCAGGGGACCCCCAGCCTCGAGATCTCGCACTGACCTGGGACCCTGTAATCCCACCCCAGCCCGGGACCCCACAGGGCTGCCATCAGCTCACCCCAAGATGGGAAAACCCCAAGAATTGGTGCTGGGGGGTGGCTTTGCAGGGGCCCACCGGACCCCCTGCCCTCCCTGACTGACGGGTGCTTTTGGGGTCAAGGGCAAAGGTCTAGTGCCGAAAGCAAAGCTGTAGGGCTGAGAACAAATCCATAGGGCTGAGAACAAGCAGCATGACCAGTGTCCTGGGTTGCCGTCACCATGCTAGGCACTGCCCCCCCAGCAGGGAAACCCCAGCCCAGCCTTTTCAGGGAACCCGGGAGAGGAGGGAGGGTGATGCCAGGGCTCCAGCCAAAGTGCGAGGAAGCAGCTCCTCCTCCTCCTCCTCCACCGAACCTGCTTTTTGGCCAGGCCAAGACACTGGATTTCCTGGAGTGGGGGGTGCAAGGCAGCACGCTGACGCAAGGCCCGGCCAAGCGCCGCGCTCCACCCAGTCCTTACCAAACACCACCACCAAGAGCAATTAGGGAACCGGCACAGCTGGCCAGCCTCAGAGGGACCGCCGGCCAGACCTGCTCTGCGCAGGGAGGGGACCAGACCTCCTGCAAAACATGTCACTGGCTCCTGCCTCCTGACTGCTCCCTGGGATGGGGAGAGAAGCCCCCTCCCACAGCACAGGCATCTCCACGGGGCTTGGGGAGCCCTGGACCACTGGTCCATGGTGGGGATGCTCACCCCACCTGTGCCCGGGAGAGCCCCGCATCCCTCTGCATCCTGCCTTTGCCACATTCAGAGAGTGCTGGAGGGGAGCTGAACCCATGAGAGATCCTCAGCGGGTGCGGGATGGGTGCCTGCGGTTGGCAGGGGAGGAGGCTGCCAGGACAGCCCTTGTCTCCCTGCAAGGCCAGGGCTGTGCCTGGTGCAGTGTTCCCACAGGCTTGTCCCTGGCACCGTGTGCAGGGAGCAGAGGGGAGACCTGGGGCTTGTGCAGGCAGCAGGGTTGCAGGCAGCTGCCTGGTTGGAGAGCGCTTTGGGGCTGGAGAGCCTGGAAAAGCAACAAGAACGCCAAAAAAGCAAAGAGGAGGGTGACGAAGAGGGAGGGGTGTTTGGAAGATGGGTGTTTTCTGGTGGGCAGGGAGAAAGGGAATATTTTGGAGGCAGTGGCTGTGCTTGGGATACTGCAGTGAGCACCCCGCTGGGACCGGGTGCTGAGGTCAGGAGTGGGGTGCTTCTGGGACCAGTACAACCAGCAGCGACAGGGATCGGGAGAGGGTGTGTGGGGCAGTGCGGCAGAGCACAGGGACGTCACTGCATGGAGCCGAGGCCTGTGGGGCCGTGACATTGGCAGAGGTGCCCATTACCTCCATGAAGTGCACCCTGGGTACAAGATGCCACCTTGTCCCCATCCCGTGCTGCCCCAAACCCCCGTGTCCCAGCTGCACCAGGGTACACAGCCAAGAACCAGGGTCTGCCCAAAGTGATGCCGCACCACCCAAGCCCCCTGCCATGCCTCCCAGCCCTGCCCTGGCCACTGTCACAGCATGGGGACCAATGCCTCTCACCATGCTCCTTG
Source organism: Aegotheles bennettii (assembly GCA_013398125.1). Classification (NCBI taxonomy): domain Eukaryota; kingdom Metazoa; phylum Chordata; class Aves; order Caprimulgiformes; family Aegothelidae; genus Aegotheles; species Aegotheles bennettii. Next base: position 23,726 of record VZRW01002211.1, read on the forward strand.
TTGGCCGTGGCCACCCTCCTGGCTGGTCCCATGGCCAGCAGTAGTGTCACCTCTCCCCGAGTGCAGCTCCCATGCTGCCACTCTCACCTTTTGCATCCCCCACAGCATCCCCCCAAAACACAGGAGGTGCAGGGCTCTGGCATGAGGGGGCCTGAAGCAGAGCGTGTCCTCAGCCAGCACCATCCTAGTGGGACAAGGTGTGGAGCACCTCCTTACCCAGAGCTCCCACAAATCACAGCAGGGCAGCACCAGGACAATCCCCCATGGTGCTGGGGACACTGGAGAGGATGAGCAGAAACTGCTCCAGCCCAGGGGTTATCCAGCCCTTCGCTCCCTCACCCTGCACCCAGACCCCACGGCAAAAGGAGAAAAGTTCACTGACAAGCCCAGGCAGGCGCGGTGCTCAGCCTCGCACCGGCACAGCCAAAGCACAGCCGGCCCCAGCAGGGGGACACACCAGGCCACTGTCACCTCCTCCCCATCACCACGACTGGTGGCACCTGCACACCGGGGGCAAGGGGGAAAGGAGCCCCTGTCCTGCCTCAGTGCAGGACACTCAGCTCCTGCCGGGAGGTCCCCAGGGATGCCAAGAGGGGCTACTCCATCACTGCATGTCCCCAAATGAGCAAACCCCAAAGCAGAGGCTCCCGGGCACCCCAGCTGCTCCCTGTGCCCCCCCAGTACATTGAGGCTCAGCCAGAGCGTGGTTGGGGGTCCAATGCGGGCAGCAATCTGTAGGCAGGCAGAAGCCTTCATCAGTGTGCTTTGTGTTTCAGGCAGGGGTTATTAACCTGCTCCTAGTTTCGGACAGGGGAGCGCTGGCTGAGGACAGTGTCCCCAGTGCCACCCCTGCCCACCCTGTCACCTGGCTGGGAACAGGGCCATGAGAAAAGCTGCCTGCACCATGGCCACCGGCTCCAGAGAGCCCTTTGAAGCAAACCTGAAAGCTTTGGGGCTCCTGGGGCACCCCAACAAGCCCACGAGACACCAGGAAAGATGCTGCCCTGTCCACCAGTGACCCCAGCACTGTGCATGGAGCCCCAACACCCTGCCATGACCCTACAGCACTTCTCTTGTGATAGCCAGGCACCCTTCACACAAGCCCTATATCCCCAGCAGCTCACCCAGGGACCCTTTGGGTACACCCTGCCTCACGTCCTGCCCCAAACTCTGTCCCAATGCCACAAGGGACACTGTCCTGTTTGGCACGTGGCCACCCCGGGGACAGCCAGCTCCTATCCGGGCAAGCAGCAGCAGCCGAGCAAGACTGGGCTTGGCAGGGAGGGTGGCAGAAGGAGGTTTATTTACATTGTGCTCCTCTTCCAAACAGCTCTCGGGCTGTAATGAGGGATTCCCCAGCTCGGGAAGGAAGGGACGGCCGGCCGCCCTGCTCTCTCCCACCCAGGTTTGCATCTCCTTGCTGGGGAGGACCCGTCATCTCCTCCCCGCAGGGACCCCCGGCACAGGCTAGGGACCCGGCCTGTGGCAGAGCCTCCCGTGCGCCCGGACGGCTTGCTGAGAGACAGCCCAACTAATTTCCTCCCCTCTATCGCTTCCTGTCCCTTCCGGCTTGGCGGGCAGCTCAGGAAGCAATCCGAGCGGGGAAACCGCAGGAGGCCACGTGGCAGCATCCCACCAGGGTCTGCAGCGCTGCCAGGGCTGCCCCAGGCATGTGCCCCCTGCTCCAGCTGGACCCCTGCAGCCAAAGGGTCCTCCCAGCCCCAGCAGGGATGTGGCTGGTCATCACTGGGCAGCGCGACGCTGAGGGACGCTCAGCCCCCCATCCCAAAGGACCACGGGCGAATGAGAGAAGAACTTCAGTAATTTGCTGGGAGAAAATTTGGGCAGGAAGGAGAGAAGGTATGGAACAAACCCCAGGATGCTCCCTCCTAACAGTAGAACCATGGGCATGCAAACCAACCCTTTCACCTCATTCAGCCTCTTCCTCCATCCCTGGCTCGGTGGCAGAGCTGGGTTTCGGCTACTGGAGGACCTGAGCCGGTTTTGCTCAAGCCTCCAGGTCCAAGACCCGAGGGCAGGGGACAGGCAGACACCGTAACCCGGCTTCCCTCCCTGGCCCAATTACGACTGCCCTGCCCAGGCAGGATGGGGCGTTTCACTCAGCAGCACATAAATAGAAAGCTTTTGCAGCATTAATTGCTCTCTGCATTATGAAATGAGTTGGATGGAAACAACAGGTTGGAGTCGCCTGCCGGGGACGGGCCACCATGATGGCCACCCGATGACACCTCCAGGGTCAGTGTCACAGACAGTGTCAGGGCATCTCCCACCGAGCTCACTTTGCTACTGCATCAAAATAAGCCCTTCCCGGGATGTCTCAGGCTGACCATCCCCTGCAGATGAGCTCAGGGTGGCCACCGTGTCCCCAGGGACTCCCAGCACTACTTGTCCCAAGGAGAAGCCAAGGATCTCTGGGGTGAGGGAAACCCCAGAGAAGCCCAGGGCCAGGCATGTCCCTGCCAGGCCTTGGACCCGCTCCTGGGAGGAGAAATACCTCCACGGAGAAGTTTTGAGTGCTGCTTACCCCATTTTATACCATTGCAGCAAGGCCAGGGAAAACATCTTCCGGGGGGACACCGGCTGCCAGACAGGAGGAAGAGGAAGAGGAGGAAGAGGAGGAGGAGGAGGAAGGCTGCAATGCATTTCACACCCGCCCTCGGCCACCTCCACCCCCATGAAACCCAACCTTGCCTGGAGAGCAGCTGTGCTCACTGCCCCATGCCACAGCACCCGCCAGAGCCCATCACCACTGTGACCACGAGGAGAAACCCAGCACAGTGCAGGCGCTGATGCCCCCTCAGGCACCCAGTGGTGGGTGGGGAGCTGCCAGGCGTTACCATCCCAGAGATGTCCCCGGCTGCCAGAGACTGGGACAAAACGTGACACAGCAATGTCACTTGGCCACTGTCACCCCTGCAATGAGTTCACGAAGCTTGGGGCAGCGGGTACGCACCGCCCCGCACAAACCGCACCAGCGAGCTGTTCCCAGAAAGGGATATTTCAGCTTAGCACCATTTTTTGTGCCATCACCCTAGACCAGCCCAGCAAGCACACCCTCGTGTGTGCCAGCGGCAGAGCATTGCCTTCTCCCAGCAACTCTCACTGCTGCCTGTGCTGAGAGCTGGAAGCAGGCACGGTGACTGCTGCTCCCGCGGGTTGAAAAATTGCTTTGGAATCCTCAGGGAGGAAAGTTGCTAAAAATACATGAAGGCGGTATTCTTGGTAAAAGAGTGCATGCCGGCGAGCCTGGCATGGCATGCTAGCCCCCTCTCCTCCCCCCAGCACACTGATGCCCAAACACTGGAGTTGCACCCCTGGCAAGGCTGTGAGCGGGACACAATGGCCACCACACACAAGAGCTGGAGCCCAAATCCAAGCACAGATGAGCACAGGCACCAGCTAGGACCAAGCAAGCATCAAGCGAGCACCCTGCTCGACTCAACCGCCAAGCACACAGGCAAGAAGCCGGGCAGGGAGAAAGCAGGGTCTCGCACCAGATCTTTGCTCCTGGACTATGAAGCGCCCGGATTGTGGCGCTAATAAAAACCCGACGCTTGCTTATGTCGGGGGCTTGCATGCCTGCGTACGGGTGTGCTTTTTCCTAAACCCGAATTGCCTAAGCCAGGGGGGTGAGAGGGGGAAGGCAGGAGCTGGCTGCCTCTGGGGGAAGGGCGGGCAGCAAGGAGCTGGCATGGGAACGACAGCCCATCCTCCACGCACGCTGCGCCGCTCCGCGTCTGTAAACTTTGAACATCTTCCGGAGAGAAGTTAGTGGCTATTGTGAACAGCTGGATCTAATTTTACAAGGAGCGAGGAGGAGACAGTCGTGGGGAAATAATAAGGTTTGGCGCTCCCAGGCGAGGATCCCCAAGCCCGGCCAGCCCTGCTGCCTCCACCACACCCCATTGGGTATAAGCACCGGCGAGACGGGCATGGAGACACTGAGGCACAGAGTGGCACGGGGCTCAACTGCATCCTGGGTAATGCAAACCGGGAGTTTGGGCATCCAGAGCACCACCCCTGGATGTGTCCCCACACTGTTGCCCCTCCTGTAGCCAGGGCATCAGTGGTGGCACAGCTCGTCCCCATGGTGGAAAGCCAGGCTGCTGATGCAGGGTCATCTCCTTGACTCATGGCAGCATCTTCAGTCCCCGGGATCCCCGGCACTCACTCTCGATGCTCGTGGGCACCACAGGACAACCCATCCCTCCAGCCGGCTGCTTCCTGCAAGGCTCTGCCCACCTCCTAAAATTAGCTCCAGCTCTGCCGTCCCATCCCTGGCCACCCCCCGCAGCTGAGGGATCTCTGCCAGCACACGCTCCGGGCCCATACCAATCCCTCCGGTGCGAGGGGGAAGGGGATAACCAGCCTCCTCCATCGCTCGCATCTTGCTTGCCAGCCGCGAGCCACCTGCGAGCAATTCCTGGCTTTAAATTTCTTATGGGGTGAAGTGCAGCCCTGAAGTCACCTTCTGTGACTCTGGCTCTGGCCAAGGGCGAGCTCCAGGTCAACTTTAGCCAGCTGAGACCCAGCACATCTCATGACACACCCAGTGCCCAGCTGGAAGGCAGTGACGGGATCTGTGCTGGGTTTCGGTGCTGCTGCCGACTCACGGAACATAATGGGGGACACTAGGGACATCGGAGAGTTGCATCTGTTCAGTACCAAGTGAGCAGACACGATCCAGCAGGGTTTGCACCACCGGGATGGGATGTGCCTTGTGCTGTCGGACACTCGTGTTTCTCTGGACCCTTTGCCCACAGGATTCCATTGGCTGTGCCAGTGCAGAACCCTATAGGGCCAGCAGCTGTCACCCCCAGGGATGAGACAGCGGGGCTCATGGCCCGTCACCTCCAAAGGGCTCAGCTGCACGTCCTCACCATGAAACCTTGCGTGGGGCGCCCGAAACAGCTCCCAGCACTGTGCAACCCCCCAAGCTGTCCAGCACCACGAGGAGCTTTTACCAGGGGCCCCTCGCTCCCATTCCACAGGCGGGGAAAACCAAAGCGCTGGGAGTTGTAGCGGCGTGTCCGGACCCGCAGCGGGATCCGGCCACACGTTATCACAGAGAGGGGGGAACTGCTCCAGCTGCGTGCCTGCTGCCGTCTGGTGCGGGGCACGGCCCCACCAGCTCACCCCATCATTACCTTCCCTCCCTCCAAAAAAAAACATTTCATAAGCTGCCACGTGACAGTGGCAATAGTGAACGCCCACACACTTCAGGTGCCTGCCCTGACCACAACACTCAGGTGCCCAGGCTCGGCCGCTGTGGCCCCCAGCACACTCCTGGCCTGGCCACTGACCCCAAGTAACACCTCAGACATACAGCTGAGCTCAGAGCATGGCCCGGCAATTTCCCCGGGGATGGGAGATTCCAAAATCATAGCTATTTGGTGATATTCCACCCACCAGCAGCACCAAAGGTGGTGCAAACCCCATGGCAGCCCTGCCAGCCCCTTGCAATTGCCATTAAGGATTTACTAAGGGAGAAGCTCCTGGAGGTGCAACATCTTTTGCACAGCATCCGTCCAGTCTGTTGATGAATCCCAACCCCACAAAGAGCTCTGGGGTGGCTCTTGCCACGCAAACCCCAGCAGCACCCTTGGTTAGGGCTTTGCAGCCCATTCTCCGCTCCTATTCTCCATCCTCCTCTGCCACAGATGGGAGTAGAGGCACTAGGCAGGAAAACACATTTTTTCCCTGCAAACAGCCCAAAATTGCCCATTTCCCCCTTTCCTAGCCAATGCATGCCCGTGCTGCTCCCACTGCTGAGCTCACCTGCCACCGGTCTCGTGCCTGCTGCGTGTTTTGACGGGAGCTGCGCGGTTACTCGCTTTTTAATACATTAATTACAGCTGATTACCACTGCCACCCCCACCTCCCCAGAGCCATGACCTGCCCGCACAGCGCCGGGGCCACCGGGACTCACTTCCTGACCTGCTTGGTGGTGGCAAGCTGGGGATTAAATGACAAATAAAAGGTGATGCTGTTTCTGGTATCATGATAAATAGTGACCGTATGCCATGGGAAACGGATGCGAGTCCTTTTTACTGACGGACGCGGAGGCTGAAGGGGGTTTTGCTTTGCAGGAGGGGGTGTTAGGGGTGGGATGGCTGCTGGAGCGCTCGTCTCTGCACCCCTTTTGCCCCCCAGAATGCCCTGGTTGAAGGATCTCTCCACTCTGAGCCGAGCCCTGATGCCACAGTCACCCCAAGGATGAGGGTCCTCAAAATACCCTGAAATTACGCCAGGCACTGGAGCCCGCTGCAGAGCCCGCCGCTTTCGAAGGGTTATTTTTGTTAGAAAAGCCAGTGTGGTGCCAGCCACACGCCCGCCCCGGGGAGGGAGCTGGGTGATCGAGGTCCCCTGGGGACGAGGATGTCCCCCCCAGTATCACCCAGCTGGGATGGGGTGGCTGCTCACCCCATACCCATCCACAGTCCCTTCCCATGGGAATGCCAGCACTGCAAACCCTAACAGGACCAAATCCAGCGCCTTCTCCCAATGGGACATTCGTGCCCGTCCTCTCAGGTGAGGAATTGCTGGGAATGCCATTTGGGCAGCGCCGCGGTGACCATCACCTGCCCCACCAGTGGGGTCCCAGCCCCACCACTCACCACCCTTTTTCTCCCCCACCTTTGCCATTGGATGACCTTGACAAGCCCTCACCCTCCATCCACTTTGGGGATCCTCTTCCCCCCAACCCCCCCCAACGTGGGGAAACGACCCAGTGCAATGACCCACCCTGAAAACGGGATGCAGGGAAATGCTCTGGGGCCATGGAGGCACATGCAGGGGTCAGCAGCCTGGCAGCCCTCCAGATCTCTTCC
>VZRW01002211.1:31906-45650 GCA_013398125.1 Aegotheles bennettii
TCTTTCCCTCCCTCTTTCCCTCCCTCTTTCCCTCCCTCTTTCCCTCCCTCTTTCCCTCCTCTCCCTTCTCTTCCCCTCCCTTCCCCTCCCTCCCTTCATTCCTTCCCTTCTTCCCTCCTTCCACCCGCAGACCCTCCCCGTGGTGGCGGCCGTGCTCCCCGACGCGCAGCGGGACGGAGGGTCGCGGAGCTTCCTCTCCTCCGGGGGGATTTTTGGGAAAGGGCAGCCCTGGAGCTCGGCTCAGCACGGTCCTGGCCCTGGGAGCGCCTGCTCAGAGCCTTCCTCCTCCTTCTCCTCCTCCTTCTTCTCCAGCCCACAGACTCGGGATGCAGCTCCGGGCCCGGGGCAATGAGGGTGCTGCTGTTCCGTCGGTCACCACCCAAACAGGGTCCCACACACACCCTTTCATCCCCATACTCATCTTCATCCCCATGCTCATCTTTGTCCCCCTGCTCCCCTTCATCCCCTTCCACACACCTTCATTGTCCTCTGCACACCCTCATGCTCTGCCACACAGCTTCATCCCCCTCCTCATCCACTCATCCTCTCCAAACACTTTCATCCCCATCCTCATCCCCTCATCCTCTCCAGACACTTTCATACCCATCCTCAACCCTATCCTCACATCCTCATCCCCCCTCCAAACATGTTCATTCCCCTCCTCATCCCTTCATCATCTCCAAACACCTCCAACCCCCTCCTCACCCCCGCCCCACACACACACACTCAGCCCCCCACACCTCACTGGGATGCAGATTCCCCATCTATGTCACACCCCAGCCCACCCCTTGGTACCCAGGACTGCAATCTCATCCTACGCTGTTGCGATTCCCAAGGGAACCCAGCCAGGAGCCAGGCCACGGTTGTTTCCTCGGCGCGAGCCGATGGGTGGTAACGTGCTAAGCCACAGCCGGCGGATCGCATGCGAGTCCCTGGCCACGACCCAGCCAGACTGTTGGGAACCACGGCCCCAATATGGGCAACACCAACAAAAACCCTGGCCACAGGGTTCAGCATGTGCAGAGGACCTAGGCTGCAGTACCCAGAACCCACACAGGTAAATCGGGGAGCAGGATCCTCCTGGCTCAGGGAAGGGATCCTCATTGCATCCCATCCCTCCTAGAAACATATTTTTCTAATTTTTGTGCTGAGCTTGGTTGTGCTCAAGCGTTTTGGGACAAGACAGCCAACGCTGCAGCCCACAAAGTGACAGTCTGCGAAGCGTTCAGCGCATTCAGCAATCATGTGTGATTAATAAAGCCATATCGCATTCTTCCACCCTTGGCCTGGTGCTAACTTGTAAGAAATCTGGACCAAAAACTGCAACAAAATGGCTGCTATTCTCCAAGGGCCCTTCGGAGCACTCGTTACTCATCCCTTACTTGGGCAAAAATGACATTGACTGCTCCTGGAGATGACAGCCTTAATTGAGTTCAATAGGAGTTTAGGCTGAGTAAGGCATGAGCAAACAAGCGTGCATTAGCCCATGAATAAAAGCCTGATCTGCAAATGTTTAGGAACACATGGAATGCTGCACAGGGGAGTACCAAGGGGGGTCACCTCTGCACCGAGCCTGCTGGGACTGGGCTTCAGCATCCGACCCAACCACTGGCAATGCCGGGATTGATCTTGTTCTGGAGCACGGCGATTCCAGCATGGCTCAGTGGTTTGTTTCAGTCCTGCCTCTTAATTTTTATTTTTTTTCCTTCTTCAGAAGTCCATAATCCTCATTTCTGCTATTCTTCATCCATTGGTGGGAACAGCAACTTCCTTTCCCAAATGATAATATAAAAGAGCTGCAAGCAGCAATGGCATTAATAAAATTTTCTTATGGCCAGAACATCCAAGTCTAGGCAAGACACCAAGAACAGCTACAACATTGTAAAACTACAACACTTCTCCAGAATGGATTCACTAATTAAAAAAATGATTTCTTTTTAAAAGTAGTTGAAAAATATTGGCTTTCCCATTACTGTCTGTCTCTGCGCCGAGAAAGAGCCCAAACCCTGAGCCCGGCTTACCAGCCACAAGTCTGCCTTTCCCTCAAAACAAATGTCACCAAAAGAAACACATGCAGAGGGGAAGGGGAGAGAAAAACACCCTGTCATGTTCACTTCTTTAATTAATTAATGTATCACCACTTCAAAGCGCAGAGCGAGAGCCCTCGAGGCCGAGGCGATTCTCTGTGCTGCGCAGGGCGATGCTGGGAACCAAAGAGCCCTTCCGGGATGCAGCCAGCCTGGCTAATGGGGCCTTTCGGAGCCCCATGGAAATACCCACTGCTCCCCAGCAGTGAGAGTGTGGGTGCTGAGCCTGTGCTCAGGGACCACCCCAAGCCCCTGGGGTCTGGGGCAGAAGGAGAAGCGAGTGGTTGGAGAGGAACCCCCCAGCTCCCATCCACCTGCTCAGCTCTGGACCAGCATCTTTCTGCTCACTGGCATGGGATGGGGATGCTGGCACAGCGGTGACATTGGTCCTGGCCAGGATGTGGCGCTCAGCATCAAGGTGGGATCTTATTTTTTTCCCTCCACTTTGCCTTATAACCATCTTGGCAAAAATAAAACACAGTTCCCAGGCGGTTCCCTTCAGGAGCTTCCAGCAGTCGCCTCTGCCCACTCTGACCATGTTCATGCCCCTGCCGGAGCACTTCAGGGGGTTAAATTCATCCCCACACCCACCAGTCTCCAAAAATGAAGCTCCAGAAACCTCATGTGAGGAAAACATCATCCCTGTGGATTGAGAAAACCCTTTCTCCAAGGAAGACACACACTTAGGGCTCCAATGCCGTTGATAAGGCTCCTTCTCTTTTTTTTCCTTTTTTTTTTTTTTTTATCTTTCCTCACAGCGAGCATTCCTTCCACACCCACGCACATCCCAGCACCCTCAGCCATTGGTCTGCCGATGCATCCGTCACACTTTCTGTCAGCCAAAGTTGATACACATTTCGACTGCTTCCATTCCTCATCTCCTCTGGTCTTAACAGCCAGCGCAAACAAAGGGCCCGAATATCCATCACACTGTTAAATTATTGTCATTTGTTTCTCGGGCCACAGTTGGTTTGGGTTAGAGGGTTTGTGTAAGGGATTTGGGGTGGGTGGCTGAAGCAGCAATTGTGTTCTGGGATGGGGCAGCATCGCCTTGGACACCCAGGGCAGACTTTTTGCTCCACTCGGGCTGCAGGATGAGAATCCTGAGGGGTTTGTAAGCAAAACGGAGACTTTTGGGGTGAGGGGGAGGGAGAAACTCCCTGGGGAACTGCTGGGATAATGGCAGCGCGTGCTCCAGTGAGAACTTGGGGAGCCCAAACCCCTCTCTCCCACCCCAGCTTGACTTTTCAGCTTTCACCAGAGGAAGTGGGACAAGTGTTTGCTCAACTGTTGCTGAGCATTTCCCGATTTCAAACAGATGTTGGTGGCTGGATTTGGGCAGAAAACTCTGGCTTTCCCACATTTGCTGGCCATACCTAGCTAGGGGATGCTGGCCCCAACCTGCAGTGGCTGGTTCTCCCTTTAGCTCACAAGGTCTCTGATCTCACCATGTGGGTAAGTGACGGTGTCCCACGCCAGCCCATTGTCCGCGAGCTGTCCACCTCCACCTGTCCCCGCCATGAGCATCTGCCAATGGATCACGGAGCCCAAATTTGTGCAGCTGGTGGGAAAACCTTGGCTCCATCTGCAAATCCATGCTTCAGCTTCAGCTCGTGGTCCCACTGTCACCGTCCCCAGTCCAGCACAGAGATGGGTTCAGGCCATGATGACATTGAAACACTGCCCAGTGAGGACAAGCATCCCTCTTGCCACAACCACATCTGTCTCATCCGTCTCCTGCTCCTCAGCTTTTCCACTCCAGGTACCTCTCGCAGTGTTAACCTGGGAGGCTCAGATCACCCCCAGAATGGGGGAAAGGCCTGTATGTGTCCCAGGAAGGGGACTCCAAATTGTATTAGCCCCTCCTGGGCTCAATGTGTGAGACAAGGATTACTGGGGAGTCAAGAATGGTGTTTTGGGGCACTCTGGCATGTCCCGATGTTTCTCCTCACTGACTTAATCCAATTTGGGACTGTCGGTGCAGCCAAATCCTCACCCCACAAAGGTGGGGTTGTGCTGAAAACAGGGGGCACAGGGTGCCCTGCTCTCCCTGAGCTGCCTCTCTCCAACATGCCCCATTCCCAGTGACTCCCTGCAGACCTCTGTGACACACCCGGGCTCCATGCCACAGAGTGACACCTCCCATCTGCCACTCCCCCCAAGCAGGAAGCACTGGGGACACCGTAGGACCACCAGGATACAGGGTCTGGAGGGATGCTGCAGAGCACCGGGCAAGTGGCAGGGGCACTAGAGACTTGGCAGGGACATGGAGGGGGTTAGCAGGGCCCGTCCAGGCGCTGAGCGTGACTCAGCACCACACCACACCTCGTGAGTCACCCCGATGCTTCCTGGTGCACCCAGAGTTTTCCCTTCCAGGTCCCTCCTGGTGGCACAGACCCAGCCCAGCCCTGTGCCAGCAATGCCTCACGTGGCTGCTGGCTTCCCCCGGCCAGCACCCACTTCCCTCGGCACGTGCCCATGTGCTACCAGTGCTTGGGGTGCCAGGATGCTCCTCAGGGACCCAAATCCCCCAAAGCTTTTCCAGGCAGCAGGGTTAAGCCCAGAGGGTGGAGAGCCCGGGGCGTGCAAAGGCACCACGTTGCTGCTCATGCTATTGCAAAATGGGGCAAAAGAGGGGTTTGGTGCCCAATGGGCATCGAGCCAGACAGGGGGGGATCACTCACCAGGAGCCCAGCCACACGTGGGGTCTGTGCATGCTGACAGAGGGGTGAGGAAACACAAACCGAGGAGACCACCAACCCCCCTCTCACTGAGAGACCGAGCTACAAAATACAAACCAGAACCTTTAAAAAAAAAAAAAAGGGGGGGATGAGTTTCCAGTATCAGAGTCCAAGAAATGTCTCAAAGGGATAGGATCGGGATCACAGTCAGACTCATCTACTAAATATACCCTGGGCCTGACTCTGCCATCTGCCCCACAGTGGTGATCTGTCCCCAGTTTGCCCAGAGAGGGTGGCAGTGGCCAGATGAGCGTCTGGAGAGGGTGGTGGGCACCATGCACCTTGAGCCATCCCAGGAGTGGCTGGAACTGCGAATGTTCGCTGGGCAAAAGATGCAGAGGCAGCGGAGGAGGATGGGGAGATGCAGGAGCATCCACTGGCCACCAGCACACGGCCTCAGCGGCCCTAGTGGCCCCAGCATGGGTGCTACTCACAGGCCAGCTTCCCATCAAAGCTGGAGAGGGCAATGGCAAAGGCCTGCACAGCACAGAGCGGGTAGTTGTAATCCATGGTGAAGGCATCGTCCGCCACGCGCCCAAACTGCATCACGATGTAATCAGCTGCAGGAGAGAGGGTGAGTGGCTGGGGACATCCCTAGCGCCCCTTTTCCCAGGGACCCACACCAGCAACACCCCCAAAAAGTCACCCCCCGGACCCTCCACTAAGCTCTGCCCCCGGTTCGTGCACTGGCTACACTGTACAGCACCACGTTACCAAAAAGCATCATTTTTCCCATGGCAGGGTCCAGCACCCTTCAATCCCCCCAGCACCCTTTGGTCCCCCAGCCACAGCCTCCCACAGGGCTGGGACCCCACTCACCCGCCCCGTGGGGCCACAGGAAATCGGTAAAAATAACCAGGGGCCCCCCGAGAGGTTTTTTTTCTGTCCTGTAACCCAACACCCCAGAGGCAGAGGGCTTCTGACTGCACCAGACAGGTGACAAACGGACGTGTCCAGCCACTTGCATGGGGACAGAGCCACTGCCACCCCCAAGGGACTCTCCCCAAGGCACATCACGCACTGGGGTGAGCCCGCCGGTGATGCGGGGTGCATGCTGGGGGGTGATGCTCTGCAATGCGTGGGTGGCTGTACTATGGTCTGGGGGGGCTCAGCACTCTGCAGGATTTATCCTTGCCCTAATCTGCCTGGCAACAGGTGACCCACACACTCCCTCTGCCAACACCCAGGGCCAGCAGGCAGCTGCCTGTGTGCTGCCAGACACCCTCAGCTTCATCGCAGGCAGGCAGGACCCCAAAGCAGCCATGCATGGAAAAAAATGGATATCAGCAAGAAAAAAAAAGAGGTGCTGAGGCTGAGGGCAGCTCTCCCCCCACCATCACCCCTCGCCCTGGCTCCTCCCCAACTCACTGTCACTGCTGTGCACGATCTGGAAGTTTTTGACGGAGGCATGGGTGACCCGACCATGGAAGTTGAGGACATAGGATTGGGTCTCATCATTCCATACCGGTGCCTTGTTGTGCAGCTCGATCACATTGTCCATGTTTCTGTTCTGCCAGCGCATCAGGAGGCCATCATTATCCTAGGGAGGGCGAGAGGGGCAAGGGCAGAGGTGGGATGACCCCTATGGCATGCCCAGGGGGATGCTCTGTAGCAGAATCCGTCTGGGAGATGGGAGAAAAAGATACAGGCACTGTGTCTCCCACCTCCCAGAGAGGTGCCCTGAATTTCAGGGACACCTGGAAAAGCTTTTTCGTGCTCCAAAACAGGGAAAATTCAAGGTGAACCCTGGCAAACCCAGCCCCCCTTGTGTGTCTCCCAGTCTGGCTCTGACTTACGTTTCGGGGCCGGATGGGCACCCTCTCATTGTCAGCGTTCATCCCAGGGATGATGACCGTCATCTTCCGGGGGCCTTTGAACCCCAAAACATTGGTCTCCTGCAAGAGGAACCCCATTCCTTAAACCAGCCACTGCCCTGGGCTGCAGCCTCTCAGCAGCAGCTGAACAAGGGCTCAGGGACAGATCCAGCTCATCCCGCATCTCTGCAACCCAGCACCCTCGGAAGATGTGCAAGTCAGGACCCCCTCATCACCTGTCGGGGGGGGGGTCCCTGAAGGGTCCCCTGCACTGCTGCTTACATAGACCACGGCTGAGAGCTCCTGCCGCACGTTGGACCAGTCGGCGTTGGCCCTGTCGGGGTTGGCACCGTTGTCGAACACTGTAAACTTGGTTCCCATCAGGTTGGACCTGCAGCCGAGGACAGGAGGTGGTCCCAGAGTCCCATCCGAACCCTCCTGTGTCTCGCGCTCCAGGCACAGCCCCGGCTGCAAACCTCACATGCAGCCCCCGGCCAACACTGTCCTTCCCACCCTTCAGCTGTTTGCTCAGGTTCAGGGCACACCTAAATCAGGGTGTTACAGGGTGCTGCCACCACAGCGACCCCCCAGCACCGCTGCATGGCTGCCAGCAGGCCAGGACTTGCTGGGTGCTGTTTCTAGCCATGACCTGTCTGCCAGGAGGAACCAGATGAGCCTGTTTTCCCCTCCCAGCCCCCCAACACTCCTCAGGTCCGACCCAGCAGCGGGAAACGCAGAGTTTAGCCTCCTGCCTGATCCAGCCAGCATGCAGGGCAGTCGGCAACCCATGGAGCAGGAGCAGGGTGCTGCAGGAAAAGGGTGCCACTAAAACAGGGTGCCACCTCCACTCCTACCTCAGCTTCCCAATGAAGTTCTCCCCACCCCGCGACAGGTCAGTGGGATCGATAGAGATGAGGTAGTTGGAGGTTTTGCTCTTCTTACGCTTCCTCCCAGCAAGGAGAAATACCTAGAAGGGTGGTGGGACCATGGTGGGGACAGGGCATCATTGTCCCCATCCCCGCTGCCATTGCCGGCTTGCTGCCCCATCATGCCCTCTGTGCAATGCTCGGCCCAACATGTCACTGCCACGGCCTCGTGCAAGGCACGGAGCAAAGATAGTCCCCAAAATACTGGGTGAGCCATGGGGTGGAGGGGGCTGAGCCCAGCCCGGCATTACTGTGGCTCTCCAGACACCACTTGATCATCATTCCAGGAATCATTGACATGGGGCATTTCCCAGGAGGAACTGCAAGAAAGGGGAGCAGCCCCATCAAGGACCCACCACCACGATGGGATGTAAGCAGGTGTCACCCCAAAACCCTGTGGGTGCTCCCCAGAGTGGGTGCAGAGCCCCAGGGATCTCCATGTCCCCATCTTGGCTCACCTTCTTGTCATTATCCAGGTGAAGGTAGTAGGTGGGGTAAAGCCCCCGGTCCATCCCCTTCTTGTCCCGCGTCACCCGGCACTTGATGGTCACTCCCTGCGGCGCTGGCCTCAGCACGAACTCCTCCAGGCTGTCCACCTCAATGACAGGCGATGGGGGCCTCTCCTCCTTCATCTGCAATATGAGAAGGGGTGGGGACCCCCAAACCAAACCTGCTAAAGCTCCACTCGTTTCCCAGCTAATCGCTCCTTGCTCCCAATCCCTTCTGGGCTGTGGCTCAGTAGCCAGCAGCTTTGGGGACTGTGCTGCAGCAGGTGTCCCCAAGGGATGCTCCAATCCCCCAATCCACCCTGAGGGGAAGAGCTGCTGCCCCCCTGAAGGGACCCCTAGGGCTCAGAGGGGTTTTTGTACCTTCTTTGATTTCTTCCCTTTGCCCTTCTTGTTGGAGTTCTTCTGCGGAGTCTCTGGGGTCTCCTCCTCACTGTCGGCTGCTTTGAGAGGAGCTGCAGGCAGGGACGAGCAGAGACACAGAAGGGGGTGAAGAGCCTGACACCACCAAATCCCAAAACTGAGCTCAGAACAGACCCACGCCAACACCAGTGATCGTAACCCCTCTTCTCCATGGCCAGGCTCACCTGTACCCCCATGAGCCCCTCCAGCACCCACCCACCCTCCATCGCATTGCCAGTGCTGGGCTTTCACCTTTCTTTTTGTTTTTTTTGTCCTTGGGGGGGTCCCCACCAGTCTGGAAGAGGGACACTGGGTTTTTCTTCTTCTCCAACCTGACGGGTTTGGTGCTGGAGTCTGAATCATCCTCCTCATCACTGCTGCTGGCAGCTGGGGGGGACACAGTCAGGCAGGGACGCCGGGTGCTGTCGGCTCAGGGTGATGCCATGGGGCAGGGGAACTGGCTGCCATCCCCACCCCCCTCACGTCGTACCTTTCTTCTTGCTTTTCTTCTCCTTCTTCTCCCCATTCACCTGGAACATGGACATCTGCTCTTTCTTGGTGCTTTTGGCAGATTTGGCTTTGCAGTCGGGATTGCTCTTGTCTCCTGGTGGGACAGAGGAGCCAGTGAGCCACAGGGCGGGGAACAGGAAGGTGGCAATAGGAAGGGGTCAACTGGGGGGAGATTGCATGGGGTGGGGACAATTGCAGCGCAGCCCCCTGAGCCTCCCAGGACAGCGATGGGGACAAGACACGGCCAGACCCCTTGTCCCAGCAAGGATGGATGCAAGCAGCAATAGTGTTGAGTACAAGCTGTCACCATCCCCTGGGCACTCACCCTTTGGCTTCAGCTTCTTCTCCCGGCTCTCCCCTGCGGGGGCCTCTTTGGGTGGTTTCTTCTTGAGCTTTTTTGGTGGGTCTTTAGCCTCCACCTCCTCTTCCTCCTCATCATCCTCTGAGTCCTCGGCTGGCTCTACCCAGAGGGAACACCATGGGCATCAGCAATGAGAGTGCTTCGTGCATCGGGGACCCACTTGTGAGTGGGGAACCTCCCTCAGCAATGCCAGCTGGTGTGGGCACCCATCCCACCATGGACAGGGTGCTGGGGCCATGGGTGTCTGACACCCATCCCACCATGGCCAAGGTGCTGGGGCCACGGGTCCCTGGCCCAGCTGGGTGGTGGCCAACGATACATTGGACATGGCCGGTGCCGGACACAGCATGCAAAGTCACACTGCCACCTCGTGGCTGCAGCCCCGGGGTGTCAAGTGGTGGTACCCCGAAAAAAGATGGACAATCCCCATCTTATGCCCACCCCACCTTTTTGCTCTGGAAAGATGTTCAGGGAGCTGGTGGCACCAGCCAGATGCTGGCTGCCACATTCCCAGGGAGTAAGTCCCCCTTGATCCCGACTCCCCGACCAACACTGTGCATGCAGGTCCCCTGCCACAACCCCCTTCCTCCCAGGTGCATCACTGGGTTTTGGCCAAAAAAAAACCCCAGGAATGTGCAGAACCCCTGAAGACACCGGGAGCATCAATGGCGCCAGTCAGACATTGTGCATGGGGATATGGTGCACAGGGAGACAAGGTGCCACCAGTGGGTGCCCACAGAGGGGTGGATGCTGCCCCCCTCACCTTGCTGCTGCTTGGGACCCTTGGCCACGCGGGAGCGGGGAGCTGGGCTCTCCTTCTTCTTCCGAGGCTCCTTGGTGGATTTGGAGGAGGGGTCCTTGTCATTCTCCTCCTCCTCCTTATCCTCCTTCTTCTTCCTCAGCTTCTTCACCCCTGTATGTTTCAAGCAACGTCCGTGATGGAGAGCACCGTGGGTGCAGGATGGGGCCATGGAGGGGACCAGCGTGTCCCACCATTTCCATGGGAGCTGGGGAGGGGGGGTGTGTGTGTCTGTGCTTACCCTGTGCTGGGGCATGGGGCTCCTCTGCAGCCCGTGTCTCATCCAGCTTCTTCACCCGTGGCCGTCGGGGCTTGGCCTCGGACTCTGGCTCTTGCCGCTTCTTCTTCACCTTCTGTCCCCGTGGTTGATGCTGCGGAGATGCTGACCTTAAATCCCTTTTCCCTTTCCATGGTGACCCCTGCCCATACAGCTCCAGCTCCTTTTCCGAAACATGGCTGGGCTTTTCCCTGGCCCGTATGGGAGCAGGGACCTGCTCCAGGGACAGGGACATGAATGACTTACCGTGGGACAGCCCACCGGGGAAGGCAGAGGGAGGAAAACAGAAAGGGTTGTTAGCAGACAGATGGGAGAGCATCAGTGCCCGGCCAGACAGCCACATGCCAGCCCCGAGAATGAGGGACGTGACGCTGGTCCTGCCCAGACACCACGGACCACGCTGGCACCATGGGGACAAGACACACCATGACGTAGGGACCCTGGCTGGGAGCCATCCCAGGCACTGGCTCATATCCTCATGGGCATCCCAGGGGATCAGAGCTGGGACAGGGAACACAGGGACAAGCAGGCAGCCTGGCTCCGCACCTCCATCTCCTCTCACCCCTGCGAAAGGTGCCAGTCGATGGGAAGGAGCTGTGGGGCCGTGCTGGGATGGAGGTCAGCAGAACCGGGAAATGAGGGGATTAAGAACAGCACAACTAATCTCGGTTAGCCAGGGCTATAAATAACCCTGATCTGCCAGATACAGAGCATGTGGGACAGGACTTCACTCCAGACAGAAGATATCTGGGGAGTGGGGGCCAGCTCAGAGCCCTCAGAAAGTGATGTCAGCACACCTAGCTGCATCAGGACACCCAGCACCCACCAACGCACCTTCTGCTCTCAGGGTTTCACCCATCGCTGATGCCCCAGAGCAGGGGGTGACAGTGTTTTGCAAAAGAGGATATCCAGTTAGATTCCAGTGAGATTCCAGTGCTGCAGACTTGGGGTAGGGGGAAGCCAGGGGTCCCACAACAGAGCTGGGAACCAGCCAGTTCTTTCCATCATCAGCTTGCACTGAAAAAGCTCCTTTGCCTCCTTCAATCCCTTAAAAAGCTGGGGGAGGGGGAGCAGAACACAGCCACTCGCTTGTTTACTAACGAAGCCCTTCGAGGAGGGGCTGCTGATGAAATCAGGTGGTCGGTGGAATTGCTGGTGAGACCCCTTGGAGATGGGCCGGCATCTGAGAGCTGTACCAAAACGCAGCAAGGGGGGGGTCCAGCCTTTGGAGTCACAGCCCGGGGAAAGTGAGTCACACCTGATGTCTTAACTGAGAGGCTTAATTAAAGCATTAATTAGGAACTGATTGCCCACAACATGATGTAATTGGAAGTGATGGAAGAGGGGGGGTGGAGGGATTCACCAAGGAGCAGAGGGGAGCAGTGGGATTTCCTCTAACCACCTGCTCTGGAGGCGGGGGGGGTCCCCAAAAGCTCTTGCTCCCCCAGGGCTGCAGCACCCCGATGAACAGCCTGTGCACCCCCATGTTGGTGTGGGGCTGGGGGCTTGGGTGTCTCCAATGTCCCTTGGGGACAGCCCACAGCAGGGGACAGTAACACCAGGGGCAAGGGGGAAGGATTTTTTCTCACCTGCTTGGGTTTGTGCTGGGGGCTGCCTGGCTCCTCGCTGGGGCTGTGGGGGACAGGAGGGAAAGGGATGAAGGGCTCACCCCTCTGCAGCTCCTGGGGGGCTGAGACCCTCCAGCTGAGCACCACCCCAATTTTCAGAGGTAGGGGGGGAAGTCAGCCTGTCTTTTGGCTCCAGAAGCAGCTCCCCTGTCTCGACCAGGTTGAGCTCGGCCAACAGCATAGCATCCTTCCTAACAGGGACCCCAGAACCGACTCTGCCACGGCCAAGGGGGATAGCAATGAGGTCCATTTGCAGACACACACACACACACCCCCTAACAAACGCTCTTCCTCTCTTGTAAGCCAACGAGCACCATCACACTGATCCCCGGAGCAAAAAAAAAAAGAACAACAAACAAACAAACAAAACCCCAACAGAAAAAACAGCTCATGAAACAGCATTTAAAGTGAAAATGGGAGAAAAAGGCACTGGTGCAGATGGGAGGTGGTGGAGAGGGAAGACGGGAGCCTGGCGGGGCACATTATCCACCCTGTGGGTAGCATCCTGCCCACCAGCACTCACCTGTCGGCACTCCAGACCTCGCGCAGGATCTCGGTCTGCAGTGGCATGGCTCCTAACTCAGTGGCCAGCGGGATGGCTCCTCCACCCTGCCCCGACCTTCTGCCTTCCTTCCAACCCCAGCCGCTGATCCCCGGTGCTGCAGCCGCTACCAGTCCGAGGCCAGATCTATGGGCTCAGCCATGATGGCAACAGAGCAAGTGGCCAAGAAACATCGGCTCCGCAAGCCCTCGCGGTGACCAGAGGAGGAGGAGGAGTAAGAGCAGGTGAAGGCAATGATTCACTTTTTGTTCCTCCTGAAACTCGGTAATAGGATTTCAGGGGCTGCCGGCCAGGCCAGCTGGCAGGGCAGTAATCCCAGGAAACGGGGACCCTGTGGGAGCACAGAGGGACGCAGGGGACCAGTTGTACCCTGGGCACCTCTTGCGTGGGTATGCCCGGCACAGCAGGGACCCTGCTATGGGCAGAGGGATGCTGCCTGACCTCGTTTAGGGTTCCCCTCCCTGGCTGCACCTTTTTCTACCTAAAAACATCACCTTGGTGACAGAAAAGCAGGATTTGGTCTGTTTTCTATGAGCTGTGAGTGAGGAGACTGTGCAGGTGATGGCAGTATCCCCGGGCGATGCTCAGAGCTTCCCTACAGATCACCCCCGTCTGATGTCCCCAGGTCCCTTTGGGTGATGGTTCCGAACACTGCATCTCGCCACTCCCGCCTCGCTTCATCATTAACACTTAATAATTAGCTGTTAACATTCCCCCCACTTGAAGGCTGCCTGCGGATGCTCCCTGGCTGCAAAACCTGATCAGCCAAGTGCTCCCAGGGACCCCACCGGACCCTCGGCCTTGCCCTGCCCACCACAGAGACACCAGATCCCCTCGCTACCCCACTGTCACCCCCGTGCCTGGTGCCACTAGATGGCATTTGAACACCGCGAAGCTTTCGCCACAAAATCCTTTCCCCGTTTCCTTGGATCTTTAAACTGCAGCTCATCACTTCCCCCAGTTTAATTTCTCTTCCAAGGGGGAGTAAAAGCACCTAACCGAAATCAGCCAAAAATCAGTTTAAAAATGGGGGTAAAATGCAGAAACTGCAAAGCAAGTTGTGGTTGGGGGGGGGGGGTGGGGGGGTTTTTTTTTTGAAGAGGGCTGTTTCCTATGGAAAATGGGGCTTGG
>VZRW01002211.1:45720-70784 GCA_013398125.1 Aegotheles bennettii
CTCCCCCCAAATTCCTTTTTTTGCCCTGCCTACAATAAAAAAAAAAAAAAAAAAGGCAATTTTTTTGCAAAGCCCCGGGTCATGCAGCACCCACTGGGGTGCTTTGGTGCCTACGAGACACCCCAGGGGTGTCTGGAGACCTGGATACTCATCTGGGAATATTGACTGCAGCTGGGAAAACCAACAGGCTTGAGAAATGATGCTTCAGGTACCACCTGTTGGACCAGAAGGGAGGAATTTTAACCAAATCTGGTTTATTCTCCCAAGATTGCGGTGGTGGGGGTAAGAGAGAGATGGGCAGAGCCGCAGACCCCGCTCTGCTCCCAAGGGGCACAAACACCTCCTCCACCCACCCAGGTACCCCCCGGGGAGTCCCCCCCAAAAGTACATGCTGGCAAAAACCCCAAAAAAATCAGGACAAATCCCACTCCAGGCTGGAAAAGCAGCCAAGACCCCACAGAAGCATCCCCGTCAGGCATCTCCCTTCCTCAGCTCTCCAAGAAATGATGGTGCTGGTGAAAAAGGGGCAGGATCCCTCCTTGGGGACATCAATAATTCCTTAAGGAGCATCCCCACCCAGGGGGGAGTACACCCATCCCCCCCTAGCCACCCCCTTCACTGAGCAGGAGTCAGAGAAAAAACACTTTTTGTGTTGTTTTTTGTTTTTTTGTTGTTGTTTTCTTTCAGTTGTTTATTTTCAAGCTCCAAGAGGGGTATTACAAAGAACAGACAGGGAAAAATAACAATCAGAAAGCTGTTCTCACCCAGTAGTGATGGTGTCCCCGGAGGATGGAGGGGGACAATGGCTGAGGTGGGGCACACGCCAGGGTCCCCCCTCGCCGCAGGAAAGCCGCTCACTGAGGAGCTGTAAACCCACAGTACCAGCTCAGCCCCTAGCACTTGCTCTGAACTGCGTCAACCCACTTTTTTCTTCCCCCTTCATATAGATCCCAAACAAGCAATAAAATTCCATTTAAAGATGGGACCCGAGGGATGGGGCTGCAGATTGAGGCTGGACAGGAGGCTTTTGCCCTCCAAGGAAATAGAAACCAGCTTCTCCAAAAGAGGAAAATCCCCCCTGAAACGGTGGTTTAAAAGGGGACAACCCCGCCAGGAGCACCAGCAGTGGAGGTGATGGGGGGAAAACCAATTTTCCGCCCCAATCCAGTGAGTACCCAGGAGCCAGCCCTAGGCTCCCACAGCCCCCCATGCCCCTGCTCAGGGCTGGCAGCATCCTCCTGTGCCAACACAACTAGAGGCAGCAGCACATGGAGCATCTCCCACATCCCAACTCATCTTGGAGGAGCCAGGATCCTGCACCGACATTTGACAAGAGCCGAGAGAGCCAGGACAAGCCACCTACGGAAACCTTCCAAGAGCCAAAAGTTTCAATTTTTCTTTATTGTTTTTTCTCTCTTTCTCTCCGTTACGAGCGGCTTGTTCCACAGGCAGTGGTCCCACAGCATCCCGCCACTCCCACTCCGCACCCGAGTGCCCAGGGCAGCAGGACGGGGTTTGGTTTTTTTTCTTTGCGAGGTGCTTTTTGCTTCCACGATCACACAAACTGTAACAAGCTTTACAAGAAAACACTGGCAAGTCCCAAGGTCTGGCAGCAACGTTTTCCTCGGCAGGCTGAGGGCAGGAGGGTCTCCCTTCCCCTCCTCCTCCATCATACATGTCCTTCGGTCTCTTCATCTTTACTTTTCAGTCCCTTTTCATGAGCTGCTTTTCCCCCCCTGATTTTGCCAGCTGCTTCCTGAAAAAAAACAGAAAATAAAGCACATGGAGCAGGAAACTGGAGTGAGGAGGAAGCAGCAGGGCTGGCAAAAATCCACTCCCCCCACAGCTCCCAGACCCCCTGGGCTCAGCCAGCGTTTGGGAAAGGTTTGGGATCCCTGGGAATGATGTGACAGGAGCAGGGCACTGGCACAGGGTGAGCCCGAATGGACGGATGGAGGAGCACAGAGAGGGAAGAGGAGCATCAGGGTGGAGGTACAGGACCAAGCCATGGGTGTGGCCCCTACACCCATAGGTGCAGGAGCCCGGTCACCCCGCCATGCTGCTCCTCAGGGTCTGCACTGGCCGCTTATTCCACAGCCTCCACCTCCAGGCACCGATTCAGAACAGATCATGCTAAAACTGACCCATGCAGCCGCTCACCAAGCCGTGTCCTCTCACGTTACAGTACACCGGGTTTTGTGCAGAGGAATTTTGGATGCGAGCCTGCTACAAGCCAGTGCTGGGCCCGTGCGAGCAGAGGAGCAGGCTATCGCCTTATGAGGTTCAGGAAATCCATACTATTGCGTCTCAAAATACCCTTGTCCTTGCCAGAGACGGGATGACATTTCATTTCACCAGCGACCAGGAGGTCACCACCAGTCACCAGCTGGGAACCAACCACTTCCCATTGCAGCCGACTGTCCCTTCACCCTGAACTCGATCTAGAGTTTAATTGGTTTTAACCCATCTCCTCCCATCACAAACCTTCCAAGTATCTTTCAGCACTGGACAGCCCAAAATGAGACCGAAACCCACCTTGGCATCCCTCTCGGCAAACTTGGCAAACATGTTGGCGTAGATCCTCCGGTCCCGCTCGTTGTGCTCCTTCGTTTTCTTCTGGCAGACAGAGATCTGGGATTTCGCCGCTTTGTTCTGCGGATTCACTTCCAGCACTTTCTGAAAGTCACATTTTGCCAGCTCGAACTCGTTCATCAATAACCTGGCTTCACCACGTCGGTACAAACCCTTCTCATTGTCCTGGTCCAGTCCCAGCGCCTGGAAACACATTGGTCCCAGTTAGCAACTGGGGGATCCCCGAAAGATCCCCTTTAACGGTTGAAAACTTGTTAAATCTGCCAAAATTAGGCCAAGAAGGCTTCAAGTCCCCAGAGCACTTGCATCTTGCTCAACAAAAATTGCCTCATCTCCATCAGCAGTTGTTAATATAATTAATATAATTCATTATTATATTTTATTAATATAATTAATATATAATTAATATAATTAATTAATATATTTCAGACCCACAGACAAGAAATCCGATGTAAACATCAAACTTGAGCCCAGAGGAGCCCGGAGGTGAAGGAGCTGCTGGGTTCAATGTGCTTTTGCCTCCCTGCTTTAGCAATAACATTATTTTCCCTTAGTAAAAGCCACACACGCACCTCAGAGGTGATTCACCTTTTAGATTGAGGCAACTACTACCACATGCAAGATGCTTCAATTTAAGCCTTTTATAAAAGAATTTAATCATTTCCTGACAAAGCCAAGGTTGCAGCTCTTCTAAGGATTGGCCAAGCCCCATCCCAGCCCTCAATGGACCTGGAGACCTGCAGAATCCATCCACATGGATGTGGCTTTGGAAGAAAAGCTGTGGTAAGCGCATGCCCAGGTGGATATTGACCTCCAAAACCCACTTTTGCTCCTGCAGTCTCCGAGCACGCAGCATCCACGGAGACCCTGAGGTGCAGAAGGGATCGCAGAATCCCAGGCTGGTTTGGGTTGGGAGGGACCTTAAAGTTCACCCAGTCCCAACCCCTGCCATGGGCAGGAACACCTCCCACCAGACCAGGTTGCTCCAAGCCCCATCCAACCTGGCCTTCAACACTGCCAGGGAGGGGCAGCCACAGCTTCTCTGGGCACCCTGGGCCAGGCTCTCACCACCCTCACACCAAACAATTTCTTCCTCCCATCCCATCTCCATCTCCCCTCTGGCAGCTTGAACCCATTCCCTCTCGTCCCATCACTCCATGCTCTTGTCATAAGTCCCTCTCCAACAGGATGCCACCATCCCACGTGCATGGAAATTGCTTCTTACAAAAAGAAATTCCAAAAGCCCCCAAACTCCCAGTAAAAACATGCAGGAGGATGCTCCAACCCCTGGGCTCGTGCACCTTATCGCAGCACTCAACAGCCTTGGTGTACTCGCGCAGCTTGAGGTAGCACATGGCCAGGTTGAGGAAGGCAGCCAGGAGGAAGGAGTCGGAGGCTTTGGACTCTTTCTCCGACAAGCCATACTCCATCTCCAGCCAGGACACGATCTTCCCATACTGAATCACCGCCTGCAGGTATTTGCCTTCCTGGGATGGAGCAAAGAAGAAGAGGCTGGAGGAACCCGTGCCAGCAATACTGGGTCTGCTCCCGAACCACCCTGCAAACAGGTCATGGGTTTAAGCAGTGTGTTGGAGAAAGAAACGGAGGAAGGAGGATGCCAAATACCTACAGTCCCTGGGAAAAGCCAAGTCAGAGCTCACGCTCCTCCTCTGTGCCCACTGGGATGCCCCAGCCTGGGAAGGGGAACTGCAAAGCCCCTCAGCGTTAGCCCTGGCCACATCCATCCCTGAGAAGAGCCCGATCTGCCATCCCGCTTCACAGGGAGCAAAGCCAGGAAAGGAGGATTGCAGAAACATCAAATCATTTGGGTCAGACAAGACCTTGAAGATCATCAAGTCCAACTGTTAACCCAGCGCTGGCAGCTCTGAGTGGGAATCCGAGGCAGAGAGGCAGAGAAAGGGCAGGACACACCCCACTCAGCACTGCCTGGGGGCTTATCCGACACTGACGGCTGCCAAGCCCAGTATCTGCCGGCCATCCTGAATTTATTCCCAGCTCCTTTGCTCCACCTCCACCATCCTCAGGTTTCACACAGAATCACAGAAAGTCAGGGGGTGGAAGGGACCTCAAAAGATCATCTAGTCCAGACCACCTAGAGCAGGTCACACAGAAAAGCATCCAGTTGGGTTTTGAATGTCTCCAGAGAAGGAGACTCCACAGCCTCTCTGGGCAGCCTGGCCCAGTGCTCTGTCACTCTGACAGTGACAAAGTTCTTCCTTATGTTCACTCTGAACCTCCTATGTTTCAACTTGCACCCATTCCCCCTTGTCCTATCATTGGACATCACTGAGAAGAGCCTGGCTCCATCCTCCTGACCCTCACTCTTTACATATTTATAAACATTCATAAGGTTTACCAACCTTGAAGTACATCGTGCCTTTCTCCTTGACGATGGCAGCCTGCTCCAGCTTCTCTTTGGTGTCCATCTCCCAAGACTCCTTGGCCTGCAAATAAAGGCTCAGAGGAATCCCAGCGGAGCCCAGCAACCACTGCGCTGCCAGGACCACGCGGCTTCTGGGATGGCTCGTTACCACGCAGGGCTCGTTAGGGCAGTGTTACAGAGGGCAGATCCCAGCCACAGATGCACCTGCCCCATCCCATGGGCATCTCCTGCATCCTGTCCCCAGACCCATCCCTGTGGGCACAGCCAGAACGGCTGGGTTCCTCAGGGCCAGCTGGCTGGACACAGCAAGTGTCATCTGTGCAGCCCAGGGAAAAATGAAAAATAAAACAAAAATTAAAAAAATAAAAAATAAAAATAAATAAAAATGGGGGGAAAGGGGGGGAAGGAAATAAAAAAAAAACAAAGTAAAGAAAGTACAAAAGGAGCAAGGCTAGGAATGAGTAAGAGAACCAGCCTTGGACCCCAGCCAGAAAAATAAAACAACCAACAGAGAAGAACAAACAGGAACACGGACATCACTGGTGACGGATCCATTTCGGCCAGGGCCGGGCTGCAGCCACGCTGGGACAAAGGGTGGATGTCGCACAGGGCCCAGCACACTCCTGTCCTCACCTTTTCGAAGCTTTTCAGTGTCACCTCGTACACCAGCTCCGCATTTCCCAAGATGCCGAATTTCGGCTTCCCTGCCTCGCCAAAGCCATACCTGGAAGGGCAGAAGGAGCTGTTGGGGAGGAACCTTCATTCATTTTGAATGTTTTGGGGCCATTCTCCACCAGCAAAGATACCTGACAATAAACAACCCCTTCTATACTGGGAACCATCCTCTCCAGGTACACTAAACCCATCTTTTTATACTGGTTTCATCCCAGTGTAAGCACCCAGCCCTGGGAGACATTTTCCTTCCTGTCACAGGACCCAGATAAATCCCTTTTATCCTGTTTTTTTAAAGCATCTCAAGATTCCTGCCTACACGCTGCTGGGCCCACTGTCCCTGGTGGCACTAGCTCTCCCAGAAAGTCCTATTATTGGGATCACCATCTTCCACGAGCACCAAAACAGATTCTGGAAGCTTCAAACTAGGCAGCATCCCCACGGGGATGCTCCTCACCGTGGCCCGAGGTAGAGGACGCAGTGCTCTCCCCTCTGCATCTTCTCCAGGGCTTTGTCAATGCCGATGGGGATGTCATGGTCCTCCCCTTCGCCCACAACGAACTTCACGTCTTTGCAGTCAAACCTGGTGCCGCCGTAGAATCCCTCTAGGTGAACTGCAGGGAGGTGAGAGAGGACGGGGCAGGTTCACACCTGGGGCCGCCCAAACTGAGGCAAGATGTGCTTCAAAGAAAGTATCAGAGGACCATGGAACTGATTTGGTTGGAAAAGACCTTTAAGATCATCCAGTCCAACCATTAACCCAGCACTGTCAAGGCTACCACTAACCCATGGCCCTCAGCGCCACACCTACATGGCTTTGAGATCTCTTCAGGGATGAGGACTCACCACTGCCAGGGCCTGACAGCCCTTCCGGGAAGGAATTTCTCCTAATATCCAAATTAAACCTGCCCTGGTGCAACCTGAGGCTGTTTCCTCTTGTTCTATCACTTGTTCACTGCAAGAAGAAACCAACACCCACCATCTCATAAAGGATGTCTCCCAAAACCCAGCAAAGCCTCCAGCCCTGGAAAGGGGGAAGATACGGGGCTGGGGCAGCCAAAGAGCCCTCAGTGAGCAGAGAGGGATGGGGAGGGCCTGGAAACATCGCTGAGAAGCACGGCAGGCATATCTCATCTCACCAAGGACCAGACAACAGATAAACATCATGACTAATACGTTCCCCTCGTACTCAACTGCACGAGTCAAGTCTTACTGGAACTGGATATTGCTCCTGGCACTTCGCCACATGGAGTTTATCATCACAGCAATTACAAATCTCCTATATGGCACTATACCTCAAAAACAAGGCTGTGTTCTCCTGCCTCTAAGAACTCGAAGTACAAGATAAACATTGCTTTTGCTTTTTTTTTTTTAATTTTTAATCTTCAACCAGTAACAGCCTCGTCTCAGCCCCAGATGTTGGCAGAAGTGCAGTCAGAGTGGACACCAGGTACCTGGCACGTTCACCACCTGGTCCTCCTGGCTGGGTTTTCACATCAAGATTATTCTTTATTTATTCAATCCCAAAGACATTCTGAGCTTTGGGGACAGCTTTATATTCTTTGCACTCTGCTTGTAGGGTACAAGGCATATGGACGCGGGCAGGTATAAAGCAGAAGCCATTTTATGAGGAACTTCTACATACTGTTAAAAAAAGCAGCCAAAACAAAAAAAGGTTTTAAGAGGAAAAATTCATGGTAGGCATCGCAGATGTGCTGCAGAAGGACACAAGCTTTACCTTCGCTCGCTGCAGAGCAGAGGAGCCATTACCTGCACAAGTGCTGCTGGAGCGGGGAGGGGAGGGATGCTCGGAAAGAAACCAACCCTGTCCCGGGATCTGTGGGAAGTCCATGGAATGAGATGCACAGACTGAGCAAGACTGCAGGCAGAGCCCCGCTCGGCCCTTGGTGTTACACACCACAGCCTGTGGATTCTGTCCCCACCAAAGGGACAGGACACCGAGCCTCGTCACCCTCCCTCCTGCCACCAAAGCCAGGCTGAGACTCCAGGGCAGCAGAATGGAGGATGCGCGGGTGCTGCCAGCACCCCAGGCTGCATCCATCGCTGCAACCACGAGGCTGGGCTGACGTGTGTTCGCCCGCCTCGTGACGAGGACAAAAGGCAAATCCAACCCATCCAGGACTGATCCCTGCTTTTGCACCACCCAAAACCATGCTGGCGACTTTCTTAAGTGTAGGAAAGTGGAAGATTCAGCCTAAATTACACCACGCCAACCCCCTGCATGTTCCCAGCGACTACAGATCCATAATCCCAAATTACAGACATCTCTCCCTGTCCCCAGCGGGATGCAGCAATGATGGGAAGATCCCAGTTTAAACAGGAGGTTTAAACCTCGGAGGAAAGCTTTGCTCTATTTTAATCGCACATAAAACACACTGGGCAAAGGGGGGGAATCTCCGCTCAGGTTTCCAGGAGCAGGTCAGCTGGCAGCAGCCGCTCTTGGATTACAGGGGAAAAAAAAAAAAAAACGACGAAAGAACATCACTCCGGTTGCAGCTCTGACTTATTGTTCTCTCGGTGCCTGCAGCGATTTTGTTTTTGAAGAGCTGGGAACAGAGTGTACCGAGTGCGGCTGGCACACGGACTTGATGTGCTGACAGCAATTTGTACCGAGATTAAAAACGGAGAAGGAGGAGGAGGAGGGGAGGGAAAGGTTGCAACAAAAGCTGGGATGCCAGATTTCAACTGCAGCCCAGGTTTTAGGGACCAGGACTGAGAATTAGGGTCTGGAAAAACTTAAAACTCCAGCATGGAGATGCTGCTGCTGGAAGCATGGGTTCTTCCAGACTAATTCCAGATGCCAAGCAACCTCCCAAACACACAGCTGAGATCATAAAATCATTGAATCGTTAGGGTTGGATAAAACCTTTAAGATCACCCAGTCCAATCGTTAACCCAGCACTGCCAAGGTCACCATTAACCCATGGCCCTCAGCACTATATCTACACAGCTTCGAGATCCCTCCAGGGATGGGGACCCCACCACCGCCCTGGGCAGCCTGTGCCAGCCTCTGACAGCTTTTTGGGGAAGGAATTATTCCCAATATCCAATCTAAACCTCCCCTGGGCAACTTGAGCCCATTCCCTCTTGTTCTATCGCTTGTTCCTTGGGAGAAGAGACTGACCCCTCCTCACTACAACCTCCTCTCAGGGAGTTGCAGAGTGCAAATAAAAGATAAACCATTGCTGCTCCCCTGGGTCACAGGCTGCCAGGTTGTCCCCACGCCATCACGCTGTCCCCACAGCTGATCCATCCCCAGCACGGTGCTCACCTTAAACTGCATTTGCTATAAAAACCCCCTATTTGCACCCAAAATCCCCGCTACAATGCCCTCAGGTTGCCTGGTGCTGCTTCTCTTCATCCTCCTTCACAGGGACATAATTGAGTGTCTCTGGCCCCTGGATGCATAGGGATGTATAGGGATGCATAGGACCATGTGAATTAATGCAGCAGGAGTGGGTGGCTGCAGACACAGCGGCTGGCATGGCATGACACGGCACACGGGATCAGCGCAGCATTCCCAATCTCTGCCTGACACCAGCCCCACCAGTTAGGCAGGATCGCCAGGATCGCCGGAGGGCATCAATCCCCATTATTCTAATCCTGTATGCTCCCACTCATTCATTTGAATCAGGGAAAGCAGTAGTCGTCTTCGGGGGAGGCATCAGACAGACCAGGAGCCTCGTTATTTGCCTCCTTATGTCCTTTTGGAGAGATGATTCCTGGCCGGTGCCTCCCTGCCTCCATTCCATCCCTTCCTGAGCCATTAAAGCATTGGCACATTCAGGAAAACCTCGAGCCGCAAAGGGAACCATGGAGGGACCACCAGGCACAACACTGCCTGTAATGCCCTCAGACCCAACAAAAATACAGATGCTGGATCTGTGATGATTTCCATCATACTTAGCCTCTTAATTTAACCTTTGGGGTAGCGGAGCCAGCTTGAAGCTCAGCTTGCAGCTGATCCCCCAGTGACAATGCTCTCTGCAGGAGAGGCAGACAGTCAAGTCTGAGTAAAAAAACTCATTTTTCCTTAAAAAAAAGCCACTTTAGAAGAACCGTCTGTTCAAGACAGTGAGCTTTATGAGCTGTCACAGCTCAGATCCAATTTCTCCTTCGCTAAAGGGAACTAAACTTTGCGTACAGGAGCTCTGAAAGGGAGGAAAGAAAGAGGATGCCTCCAGTATGGAGTGGGAATTTTTCCTCCCTTCTTGGGAAAAAAGAAAACAAACAAACAAACAAAGAAAAAGAAAAAAAAAAAAGAACCTGGCTTCCTCGTCCAGCCCCACGGAGTCTCCAGAAACTTGATCAGAAAGGGAAGAGCCCAATGGTACCTGAGCTCCTCATCCTCCAGTGCTGTCCGAGACCACCCCAGGCTCAGCAAGCACTCGGTATTAATTTCCTTCCCCTCCATCAACAGCCCTCTGGCCACAGGGACACAAAAGAAACAGCTCTGTTCTGTAGCAGATGCGATAAAACGTACCAAGATGACGATCAGCGCTGGAACAAGGTGGCCAAAGAAGCTGCCAAGTGCCCACGACAGTGCCCAGAACGCTGTGCAGGGCATGCTAAGGAATGGCACGGAGAGAGGACAGCCCAGCGGGTGATGCTTTCGAGGCACAACAAAGCTGGGATTTCAGCAGCCAGCACACCCCGGGGAGCACGATGCATGCAAAGGGATGGGAGTAGACAGCAGAGCCCCGAAACCCCGCAGGGGTTTGCTCCCTCCCCGCCACAGCTGCAGGGATGTGCTTGCCTACATGACTAAGACAACAGCACAGGTTATACCCCGGCGGTCACCAACTGCTCCCACGGCCTGAGGCGTTCCAGCCGTCATTCCCGGCCAAGGAAAGCTTGGAGCAGCACCCCAGGCAGCGATCTGCTCCTCTCCCAGCCCCTTGCCATCCTACCCAATCTCCAGATGGATGTAACTGCATGCCATAGTGATGTACGGCCCCCTGCCCACACCGCTCACACCCTGAGGGACTGGCACTCACTTTCCACTGTAGCACCTTCGTTAGGGTTGGAATAACCTTCTCCCTTCCTCTTGATCCTTCGGATTATTCCTCCGTCCTCAAACAAGTCCTCGCCTTTGAAGTCAAGCAGCTCAACCTAAATTAAAAATATAATAAAATAATTAATAAAGAAAAGGTGGGCAGAGCTCGGGAAGGGGGGGAAGGAGAGGAGGAAAACAACAGAGAAGCCACAAAGCAGGAGTTCGTCTGCCGCTGGAGAGCCAAGCCAGCTGATTCCCCGTTCAGCTGAGAAAGTTGCCCGTAAAAGGCAGTCCAAGACACAGCATAAGCCACCCTGTTTATTGGAAACTGGGACACATCCAGTACCCGAGGCGTAACACAAAGTAACAGTAAAAACTGGATTTATTAAGCCTGTCAGGCTCCAATGTGGCCAGTGCTGTGAAAGCAGCCCAGGACCAGCGCAAGCAGGAGTTTCTCCTTCATTCTCTGACGGGAGCAGTGGCTTCATCCCTGCCAGACTTGGAAGGACTAAGCCTTAATTTAGGCCAGATCCACTCCTCCCGCCCCACCGTCCTGTCCCAACGAGCCCTGTCCTGCCCCGTGCCAAATCCTCGGCTCTCCCACCACCCTGCGGCACCCATCGCTTTTCACCACCCAGAGGCATTTCCCAGCCCCTTCCTCCTTCCCATCTAAAGCTCCCAGCACCGGGGCTCTCCCTAGCCGGAGTTTCAGTCCCAAACTCTCAGCTCAGATATGCATTTCTGAGAAAACCCTGGCAGCGGTTCCTGGAGCAGAGGGACATCTTTCAGGAATCCAAGCTGGAGGGTTGGGTGGTTTTTTTGTTCTATTTTTTGGGGTTTTTTTCCCTTTTGGAGCTGGCTGGCACGGCCAAAAGGGAGTGAGCCCAGCCACGCGTCAGCTCGCCGGCACGACTTGCCTCGAAAAGGAGAGTGGCATTGGAGGGAATTTTGGGGGCACTGCCCGCAGAGCCGTAGGCGTAGTCGGGTTTGCAGAGCAAGTAGCAGATCTCTCCTTTCTTCATGGTGGCCACCCCAATGTCCCAAGCCTTGATGACCTGACCTAGGACAGAGGCAGATATCAGGCAGAAGGGAGCGACCAGCAGCCCAGGAATAATCCAGCCTGGGCGATGTGAGGATGGCACCCCCAAAAAAACACCCTCAGAAGTCACTTAAGGCAGGGCTGACACCATCCATCTGCCCTGCAACAGGGTCCCACCCCCTGAGACCATCCCATTCTCCCCAGGACCATCCCACCACCTCCCTGGGAATCATCTCACCACCCCTGGGATCATCCAACCACCTCCTCCAGGACCAGCTCACCCTTGCCCAGGCTGAACACAAAGGGCTCATTCCGATCGCGGCTGGAGTCGAATTTTTTCCCATTGGCCAGTTTGCCTTTGTAGTGGACATAAACCTTGTCCCCAATCATGGGAGACTCGTCCTCGCTCCCAGGTCGCTTAATGACCTGAGAGAGAGAAACCAACCGTGAGACAGGAGGCCAGGGGACAGCTAAGGATGCACATAGAGAGAGAGGCATATAGATATAGAGATAGAACTATACACACACACACATCCATTTTTATATATACACATACAAATATATATATATGTGTGTGTATATATATATAATTTATATATTTTATAACCCCAGGTCGGATGGGGCTTGGAGCAACCTGGTCTGGTGGGAGGTGTCCCTGTCCACGGCAGGGGGTAGCACTGGGTGAGCTTTAAGGTCCCTTCACACCCAAATCAGTCTGGGATTCTGTCATAAATATATATATATATATATGCATGCAAATATATAAAAGTCTATATACATGCATGCAAATATTGAAATACATAGATATATATGCTATATAAAATATAGATATATATACACATATGCAGGTATATAAAAATCTATACATAAATACATGCTCTGAATCAAAGGCTCGAGAGGGCCACTCAATTTGTCCTCCCATCAACCCCCAAAAACAAACCCGGGAGCGGGACAGGGCTGGGACCGGGACCCTGCAGAGGTGCCTGGGTGAACGCAGCCATCAGAAACCCGGAGCGCCAAGATCCTGCTCCCACTTGCTCCCAGGGGTGTGTCGTTGCACCACTCCCTTCTTGTCAACACTTTTTGTTAGGTTTGTTGTGGTTTTGGTTTGGGTTTTTTTCGCAGCCTGGAACAAGCAGTCCTGGAGCCGGGATGGAGCAGGGGAGGATGCTATTCCTGGAAGGTCCTATTCAACCGGAGAAGAGCAAGTGCTGGGGAGCAAAACTACCCAGAAATGGCCCTGAGCTTGAACAAGGGGTTGTGGAACAGGCAGGATGACCTCAGCAATGTGCTCTTTCTAACGTCTTGTGAGTCACACACAAAAATGCTTTGTGGATTTGCACAATAATCTGGTTAGGGACATAAAAGCAATGAAATTCATCAAGCAGCCTGAACCCATCACACTCAACCACCATTCCATCTGCTTTATTCCAAGTGATGCTCATCTCCTTTTAAATAATAATAAAAATATCAATTCTACAGCCCTGGAAGGCTGTCGCAGCCCTGCGTGACCCCAGGGCAGGGGATGCAACCCACCACCGTGCCGACACACCCCAAAATGCAGTAAAGTGGGACCCTCTCATAGTCTACCTCACCTTCAGGACCCCTCGGTCTCCAGCCGGCGTGATGTCCTCACCGCACTCGGCCAGAGCTGCCGCCTGCACCTCCCCTTCACTCTTGGTGGCCTCATCAGTGGTCATGGTCTCCTCGCATAAGCCCCAGACCTGGGGAGAGATGGCACGTGCCCCGTCAGGACCATGGGAGGTGGGGGCAGAGGAAAGGGTTAAGGAACATCAGCAGTTCTTTGGGGCAGGACGCCTCCAGCACATCCCACGCCTGCAGAGTAGAAAAATCCCTTCCCAGGGGCCTCCCAGGCTTCACAGGAAACCCCCCATGTGGGACACTGGCTTTCTCCACCGCCCAGGGACAGGGGACAGCCCCACAGCTTCAGCAGGCCACAGCGACAGGGATGCTCACAAGTCCCCAGCTTCAATCTTCAGCCTCCCTAGGTCAACGTCACACCCCTGGCATTGCCCCCGAGACATTCCCCCAGCAAGAGTTGTACCCAAAAAAGCATCTGCAGGTAACGCACGTGCCAGACGGACACCATGCAAAACCTGGAGACTCATCTCATGATGCTGCATCCAAACCATGGGATCTCATCACAGAATCCCAGACTGGTTTGGGTTGGAAGGAAGCTTAAAGCCCATCGAGGCCCAATCCTGCAATGGGCAGGAACACCTCCCCCCAGACCAGGTTGCTCCAAGCCCCATCCAACCTGGCCTTCAACACTGCCAGGGAGGGGCAGCCACAGCTTCTCTGGGCACCCTGGGCCAGGCTCTCACCACCCTCACACCAAACAATTTCTCCCTCACATCCAATCTCCGTCTCCCCTCTGGCAGTTTGAACTCATTCCTCCTCGTCCCATCACTCCCTGCCCTTGTCACAAGTCCCTCTCCAGCTTTCCTGGAGCCCCTTCAGGCACTGGAAGGTGTTCTAAGGTGTCCCTGCAGCCTTCTCTTCTCCAGGCTGAACCACCCCAACTTTCTCAGCCTGTCCCCAGAGCAGAGCTGCTCCAGCCCTTGGAGCATCTCCATGGCCTCCTCTGGACTCGCTCCAACAGCTCTATGTCCTTCTTTTGTTGGGGACCCCAGAACTGGACACAGTGCTCCAGGTGACACTCTGCCAAGCATCCATTCTGCAGCAGGACTAGCACTGAAGCTCCCACACCAGCAGACACCCAGGGCAGCAGCAAAGCCAGGAGATGTGAACACACTTGTGGGTGAGAAGCAAAGGCCTGAAGGCCACCAAACTTCACCTGTCCCTTCTGCCTCACATAGAGGTGGGTATCCCTTGGGTACAAGTGCTAGAAATAAGTGCACAAGGCCAGCATTTGCCTTTTGAGTTATTTTAGAGAGTTCAAGATTATTTTCCACGAGGAATTATCGATTTATCAGAGACTCCATTATTCGGAAAGCAGCACCTCAACCCCAGTCAAACCTCACTTCTTCATGTCCAAGAACACCCCAAAAAGAGAGAGCGGGCTCCAAGCCCAGGCAAGCAAAGCATCACCCAGCATGGGAAGAGCTGAAGGCACAGCATCTTCTCTGAGCACTAAAGCAAACCCAACACCAGAAGCATCCCCACTATCTGAGTGGAGAAAAGAGAAAATTCACAGCAAGAAATCAAGTCTTTTCGGAGCTCCTGATGTCACCGAGGTTGCCACAAAAGCCACATTTTTCATCAAACGCAGTTTTTTTTTTCCCAGCGGTGCCTGGTAAAAAGAGTATCGGTTTAAAAATCATTATTTCCTGATGATTTCCTTCAGACTGTGGGG
Source organism: Aegotheles bennettii (assembly GCA_013398125.1). NCBI lineage: Eukaryota > Metazoa > Chordata > Aves > Caprimulgiformes > Aegothelidae > Aegotheles > Aegotheles bennettii. The sequence goes on from VZRW01002211.1 coordinate 60,782, forward strand.
CTATTTTGGTACTGTGCTGTGGCGTGAGACGTAATCAAGGAAAAATGTGACGGAGAATTAGAAAGCAATGGGGTTCGGAAGACAGAAACCAGATCTATCAAAGTCGCCCTTAGTTGCGAAACTTTCCCACAGCCTTCGGTGTGGAAGCTGACGCTAACCAGCAGAAGAAATCATTCATTCAGGGGATTCAAAAAGAGCAAAGAAAGGATGTTGTGAGCTCCAGGGTCAGATCAGTTGCGCTGTGAAGAATTGCATCCCTCGCACCCGGGTGGGAAGGGAAGAGCCAGAGCCCAGCGTCCCCCCCTCCCACCCTGACACAGGAAGCCACCGAGACACAAAGAACCCTGCAATGGAAGAAGCAAACACAAAAATAAGTGAACTACTCGCCGCAGTGCTCAATTATCGCAGGCTTTGGGGTAATGTTTAATGAGATTTTGCTGCCTTTCTCCTGCTCTTCTGAGGTTTCAGATGGGTACACCCAAAAGAACCACAAAAAAAAGCAGCTTTGGGGGTGAGGCTCGTCATCTTCTGGGTATCTATGCACTGGAAAAATGCAACATTGGTTACTTCAGAAGAAATTTTTTACACTGAGGGTGGTGAGACACTGGCCCAGGTTGCCCAGAGAGGTGGTAGAAGCTCCAACCCTAGAAAAACTCAAGGTCAGGTTGGACGGGGCTCTGAGCAACCTGATCTGGTTAAAGATGTCCCTGCACCCAGCAGGGGTTGGCACTAGATGACCTTTAAAAGTCACTTCCAACTCAAATTATTCCATGATTTGGGCACTGAGATGGTCTCCAAGCCATCATGGTCCATGCTGCCCTGCCACCACCCTCAGAGATGAGCGAGGAGGTGGTGGTGCCCATCAGGGCATTGGAATGCTGCCAGCATTGTGCACTGGCTCAGAGCTTCCCGACGCAGATCCCAGGGATGCCACATCCATAATCCATTTACTAATGACCTGGATGAGCCCAAGAAGGGGAAGCAGCTTACAAAAGAAGTGCCACCACTTAGGGCAGGACCTCCTGAGGTTCACCAAGCAGCCACCACTAGGATGCCAAAGACAGACAGGGAGGTGCTGGCTCCAGCTCGCTGGTTGCTAAATCCCACCAAGAGACATCTAAAAATACATTACATGCATCCTCCTCATTATTTTTCCTACGTAAGCAATTAGCAGAGTCATCTAGGGAAGCTGGCCAAGGCGGGTGGGAGGGGAGATGCTCTGCGTCAGAAGCAGTGGGAGGGATGGAGCCCACAGGACCAGCTATGAAGATGTGGTCCACATTATGAAAGAGGTCGAGACTCCTCCGTCCATCGAAAATGTCTCCAACTAGGTTAGAGAAAAGACCACGGTGCTCCTGCTTATTTCCATCTTGGAGCAGCAGGAGGAGCCTGGCTGGAGTCCAAAATCCCAATTAATTGGAAACAAACAGTTGTAGGGGCAAAAATAAATAATAATAATAATAATAAATAAAATCTGCTACTCCGATTGTAGCTTAATTGTGGGCATTGATTGCAGCTTAATTGCTCATGGGCATTGATTGCAGCTTAATTGCTCATAGGCAAACATCGTGGCTTAATTGCTCGTGGGCACCGTTTGCTGTGAGCATCACTGGTTACGATGCCAGTCTCCCATCCGGAGGATGGAAATCCCAGGGGCTTCGTCGAGCGGTGCACCAGAGGCTGTCAGAGCCTGAATCTTCTGTGTCCTCCGGATACAGGGAGAGGATTAATTGATTGATTAATTAATCAATTACCCCCACATCAAAGCCTGTGGGTGTTTCCGAGAGCTCTCCTGCTGCTCTCCAATCCAACAAGCTTGATGTTGTAAATGAAGTCACTAAACCATCCCCTCTCCTCCCAACACTCGTGTTCCCTCGGGATGTAAATATGGATGGATGAAAGGGTGGGGGGAGAGGATTGGGGAAGGGTTAAACCCCCCTCCAGGGGGGCTGGGTGTCTCCCTCCACCACAATTCCCAATCGCAATTCCAAGTTGAATGAGGGCTGGATGGAAGGTCACCGAGAGGGAAGGGATCTCCACGAACAGAGAATAAAAGCGATGGGAAAGGTGATTGGAAAATTGCCAGAGTGCATGCAGATGATGAGGTTTTGCCTGGTTTGGGGCAGTTTTGCCCAGTTTGATTCTTCCTATTCTGAAGCAAAGTCCCTCGCAGGACCCTGTGAACCCCCTGAAGCCCCTCAGCTCCAGCCCTGAGCCCCACACCAGGCTCTGCTCCGTACCTCCAGCCACCGCCCAGGCACTCGGGGTACCCGTGAGGACTCACAGCTGTCACCACTCCTTGCCCAAGCCCCCACAAAGGGACAAAGTTCCTCCTCAGAGCTAAAGGAAAGAGTTTGGGGGTTTCACCTGTTTGCTTTTCATCAGTCCCACCAGCTCTCGGCCCCACCAAATGCACCTAAACTCCTTGAAAATCAAAACCAGCAGCACCCCTCCTTCTTCCAAACCTGCTCTGCTCCCAGCACGAGCAGCTGCAAATATTTTCCCCTCCTCCGGATGGGAGACTGGCATCGTAACCAGTGATGCTCACAGCAAACGGTGCCCACGAGCAATTAAGCCACGATGTTTGCCTATGAGCAATTAAGCTGCAATCAATGCCCATGAGCAATTAAGCTGCAATCAATGCCCATGAGCAATTAAGCTACAATCAATGCCCACAATTAAGCTACAATCAATGCCCACAAACAATTAAGCTGTAATCGATGGCCACAAGCAAACAAGGCGTTGGCAGTGGGCACAGGACCCTCCTGCACACCCCAACACAGCAGGCAGTGCTACAGCTCCATCCCCAACTCCAGCCCTCCCATACAACCAGACATTAATTCAGCCGCTGCTTCAGAAAAACACATTCAGAGGCTTTTTTGTCTATTTTTTTAAAAAAGGTACGACAAAGGCTTTTTGGTTTAAGCTGGGCAATGGCTGGTGCCTTCCACACCTTCGCTATCCTGGGAATGCTGTGTGTTTTCCAGGCCATCCCCCTCAAAATCACAGTGCGGGCACTCACAGAAACGCAACGGGTACATCCCAGAGCTCTCTCCCCATGCACACACCTTTCCAACAATGGAAAACTCCACTCCAGGAGGGCTCACACTGTACAACACCCGCGCACGCAAATCCATGTCATAAACCCAAACCGTTTATTTCCACAATCCTCCCTCCGCACAGATGTTGCTGTCTTCCGGGTCGGAGAAATAGGAGAAAATCCTGAGCAGAGAATGGGCTGCAGATGTCCGACCCTGGGCTGAGGACAGACAGGTATCACACATGCTGAGCTTTCACCCAGAACACGATCCCGAGCTGCCTTTCCTAGAAATCGGCATACCAGGAATTTGCCAGCTCCAAATGGAAACTTCACGTCGCAAATCCCTCCCGGAGGCTCACGGGAGGGGAAAGGAGGGGGGGCGAAGAGAAAGGCTGGGAGGGTTTGGAGTGGTCTCACCTTGCCACCATGAGAGCGCTGGAGAAGTTTTGAAGGTCCAGAGGGTATGGGGGGGTCCTGGGAGACACCCACCCAGAGACACGGTGGGGATTTGACACAAATAGCTGGTAAGAAGAGAAAAAAAAAAAAATAAAAAAAATGCATGTGCTTTATTCTAAAACAGGATTTAAGAAGAAAGGGGAACTGAAATGGCAGTTTTAAGCCACGGACCATGCTCCACTGTGGTCAGAAAGGGGTGATGAGGCCATGGATGAAACCTCCCGTGGCAGCTATGCTGCTACCCACAGCCACGGGGAGATGCTTTGAGTCGCTGTTTCCATAAAACAGCAGTCAGCATCCTACCATCCACTCAAAAAATAGTGAAAAAAAAGCAAAAAAAACAAAAGGCTTTACGCCATCCAACTTTTTTATTGACTGTTGCTGAAAGTCAGAATGAAAATTAACAGGATGGAAAAATAAGGGCTGACTGCTCTAGGGTTTGTTTTTTTAAGACCCAGTCAGCACAAAGCACTTTCACTTCCACCGCACAACAGCCCTAAAAGCTTTGGATTGCAACACAGCAGGGAGTTGCTTTGAAACACAAAGGTCAAGCTAAAAAACAACAAAACTAAATGCAGCGGGGGGAGTCGTGGGGCTCCAAATCCCAGCCAGTATCACCCCAAAACCTGGTGAGCACCACCTTAAATCACAGTCAGTATCACCCCAAATCCTGGCTGGCATCACCCCAAATCCCAGCCCCTCAACCCAGGCAGCATCACAGGGATGTGGCTCCATCCTCCACCCTCAGCACACCCATCGACAGATAACGAAGAACAACCCAATTAGCATGGCAGTTGGGCTCTCTTCACCATCCCACCATGGTTTCACTTTCCCCCTTGATCACAAAACCTATTTTTTCTAATAAAATACCTTACTGAGCAAACGGTCCCCGTGCAGCAGGAGAGGGAAGACCGGAGCAGCGACTTTCCCTGGACCAGGGTGTTTTAGGATGCCTGCAACGCCAGCCTACAGAGCAGAGACCCAGGGAGACTGTGTTTGGGTCACTAACAAACTAAAATTGGGATTTTGGGGATAACATGACCTTCCTAAGCCCGACACAGCAGCCCCATGTAACCCTCAGCTCCATCCTGACATGTAAGAATGCACCCAGGCATCGAGTCCCATTTTGCACAGCTTGAAATAAAAATTAACCTTTTTTTTAAAAAAAAAAAAAAAAATCCTGGACACTTGAATTTCCCTCCCCTTCTTCAAAATAAATGGGAAAGTCATAAATTTAAGTTATCACTAGCTGAATAAAACTCACGTAGATTGATTTATGTCCTAGCACGTTGTGCAAGCAGCTAACATCCTAGCGGGCCAGTCATGGCAGCTTTGATTCAAACAAAAAAACAAAATGCAAACAGAGCTGCTTTAATTGCCCAGCACCCTGAGGAACCTCTAATGTGCCCAGGGTGAACCAGGACTCACTGGGCACCGAAGCCAACTCCCTGATCTCCTTTATGCACAGGTGGTTGCTGCTCCAGGGTTAACTCCTTCTTCCCATGCCTATGCCCCCTGAGCATTCCTTGAGCATCCCCTGCATCCCCCCCGAGCATCTCCTGCATCCCCCTGAGCATCCCTCCAATCCCCTCTGAGCACCCCCTGCATCCCCCGAGCATCAACCCCTGAGCATCTCCTGCATCCCCCTGAACATCCCCTGCATCCACCCCGTGCCTCCCCTGAGCATTCTCTGCATCCCCTTTGAGCATCCCCCCTGAGCATCTCCTGCATCCCCCTGAGCATCCCCCCAGCATCCTCTGCATCCCCCTTGAGCATCCCCTGCATCCCAGTGCCACCTGCCCCATGGCCTTATATCCTCTCCCAGCACAGGATACCCTGGAGACAAATGCAGTCACCTTTACCCCAGTCCACCTCCTGAGGCCCAGAGGGTGTCAGTGCTACAGCAGCATTGGGAGGTTTGCAAGCAATTAAGAGAATAACGAAGGGAGAAAAGGAAACTACTGCACGCAGCTAACTTAAACATGATGGGATGTGTTCCCGTCACAGTTGCTTAACCATTTTGCCTAGCTAATATTTTTAAGCTTCTGAAGTGGTTTTAGTTAACATCCAAATCATAACTATTTATTTATTTATTTACATGCAGGAGAAGAGGCTTCCATCAAGTCCCAGCTGCAGCGTGAGGAACAAGTGAGCAGGATGGCTCACTGCTCCCTGCCAGAATAAATATTTCAATGGAAAGCAAGATGGGTTCAGCCTGTCTGCATCCCCCAGCAGCCCGGCGAGCGCACCCACACTTGCCACAGCCAAAAGAGTTTCAGAAAGCAGTTCCCCCCCACCCCAGTTTACAATATAAACCCATTAAAATAATCTGGATCTTTCACTGGTTTATCTAGCAAGTCACCAGCAAGGAAATGCTTGCTTGGTAGTTTTTCCAGGTTGCTTCAAAATAAGAAATCTCAAGGATTTCTTCCAAATTCCTATTCCAAAGGGTAAGAAATCCTTTGGACTTGACCTTCCTGCCAGCATCCCATCGGCAGCCTGTGGCCCATCAGCCCCCACGTGGGTACCCACAGACACAACGCCCTCCATTTTAATGCAAAATGGAAAAAAAAACAAGCAATGCATTATTTTTTTCCCCTCCTTTATTCCAAAAGACATATACTGGGAAAGGCAAAAGCCCATAAACATTTATGGATTATCGCTCTTCCAAGGGGAGAAGGTGCCAGGGACAGGATATGCGGGCAAGGGTTTTACACACTGGTGCTCTGCGGCTCACATCCCGCGTGCCCCCAAAGCTGTCTCCTGCCCCAGCCAGGATTTCAGCTGCTCCCACCACAAAAATCACAACAAGCCTCTGCCACAAGCTGCACATCCCAAAAATACTGTAAAAAAAACAGGAATGTTGGAGCTGGCAGCGAAGCCTCTGCTCTGCAACGACCAGGAGAGGCACCAGCCTGCACCCATCCTGTTGCTGGAGGGGAAACATGGCCTTGGACGATGGCAAAAATACATTATATATGTAATATTCTATTAATTAATAATAATAACGTGCATAAATAGCTGTTCCACACCTGCCTGAGCTTCTCAGGAGCTGGCTGCCAGAGGGGCCGAGCATCCTAACAAGCTCAGAGGTTACACAGAGCTGCTCACATAACAGCGGGGAATGCAATTTCCTAATGCTTTCATAAATTAGGTTTACGTAACTGAAGGGGGGGAAAAAACCCACAACCCACAATTCTACAGTCAAGCAGGTTACATAAACCATCCTTAAAAAGTGAGAAAGCACTTGACATCCCTCTGCCCACTCCTTGGCTCCCTCTAACCGAGTGTTTTGCCATTGAAAATGAGCAGGAGCCTCTCATTGTGTCTTCTTCCCTGCTCAACACGACCTGGGAAGAACAGACCCAGCCAGGTTTTTCGGGACACTGGAAGAAATATTCCACCTATTCGGTGTGAGGTTTCCCTGCCCATCCTGCACGTCCCAGTAAAGCCTGAGCCTCCCGCGGGCACTTGCAGCATCCTCCTGGCAACGCCCATGCCAAGGAAATTCAATTTTAAGAAACAGCTCGGGAGAACTAAAATAAATACAAAATGGGAATAAACATGAAATGCCTTGTTTGCCAATTCTGTTCTAATTTAGCCTTTTCTCCAGAGTAAACCCGACAAATAAACTTGGATTGATTTCTTTTTTTTAATTGCTAAAAGCATCTCATTGCTTTTAGATTTAGGGGTTTCACCAACAAACCCTCAGCCAGGTGACCCTAAACCACAGCCCCAGCGGTGGAAAATTTGGGACTTAAGCACTTATTCCCCACGTGCGAGGGTTCGGCAGCGTCTCGAGAGCCCTGGTGCCAAATTCAGGGGGAATGCCCCGACTTGGCACCTAGCACTGCTGCACACTCAGAAATAACCCGGTGCCCAGGACCTTTTTTTTGAAGCCACGTGCACACCAACGCTCTATAAATGTCAAATTATATGGGGCAAATGGCGATTCCTGGCACGCTGTGAAACATCAGCCTCTTCCCGTGCCAGGTCAGGATTTCTTGAAGGAGTAATAATCTAAGAGGTTGATTATCTAAGAGCGATATTATTTCTGAACAGGTAATATTGCAGGAAGATGATTTAACCACGATCCCCTACCCCACCTCCTCACTGATGACCGCTCCTTTATTCCTATTTTCCTCATTTTCCACTCACAAAATCAGAAATCCTTATTTCAACCGCAGTTACCGACTACGGAAAAAGCTCGTAGGCTCCACAGCAAACAAGTTACACGAACAACTAGTACATCAGAGCACATAAAGCATTTCTTTACGCCCACCAACGTACAGCATTAAAACAAAACAATCCTTGCTAAGTAATTTATTATTTCCCAGGCATATGCATGAAAGCAGGGCGAGCTCTGCAGATTCAAGGGGCTGCAACCACCTTATATAAATGTATGAGAGTGAATATAAAGTAAAATATAAAATAAAATATAAAATAGCATAAAAGTTTAAATAACAGTGAAAATTCTCCAGATATTTTATAAAACCCTTTCTCCCCTGAGCTGTGAATGGAGGTGGGAGTCCCAGTGCTGAGCACCCCCAGCCTTACAGCAAACTTTCTTCTGCCAGTAATTAAAACCCACCTAATTACAGCAGTGATGTTCTTGAAAGACGCAGTTTGGTTTTTACTTGGGAATTGTCCTTATTTTCTGGCTTGTCTCAGCAGGGAGATGCTCCAATAGCTCTGGGAAAGGGTCTCAGTAAAATTCAAGCATGTTCTAGGCAAACACAGCCTGGGGAAGCTATGATTAATTGCTTTTCTTTTTTTAAAAAAAACAGAAGAAAAAGTAATGGTCCAAGCTGCCACCCCAGCCAACGCCTCTGCTCTGGGCAGGATGGGCACAGCGAGCCCTCAGCTGCTGCATGCCAGCCTGAGCCCCCAAGCCCCCTCCAGCACTGGTCCTGCTCCATCATCCAAGCCCAAAAGCACCAGCAAGGCCATGTGCCACTGTCCCTCCCAGCAAGTTTCTGCACAGGTGACACCTTCGCCACCAATTCCCCAGAAATCTTCTTTTTTTTTTTCCTCCCACCCCACCACGCATTTTCTCCAGCACAAGCCCCTCCAGCTTCATCACCCCAAACCCCCTGAGAAATCCCCAGCCACCTCTTCCTCCACCAGCACACCTCCCATGAGCACCCAGCCCCATTGCACTCTTGCCTTCCTCCTCCTGAGTCCCACAGGCTGCTGTTATCACCCACCACATTGTGGGGCTGGGGACCAGCATCCCGCTGAGGACTCAATATCCCACCGAGGGACCTCAGCATTCCTGATGAGGACTCCAGTATCCCACCAAGGGACCCTAGCACCCAGTGAGGAACTCAGCACTCACTCAGGGACCCCAGCATCCCCCATAAGGACCCCAGTATCCCACCAAGGATGTCCAGCATCCCACTGAGAGAACCCCAGCATCTTCACCAAGGACCCCCAGCACCCACCAAGGGACCCCAGCACCCCATTTTTGGGCTACAAATCTCTCAGCACCACTGGAAAGTCATTCCTGCCCCACACTCCTGGTTAACCCTCCCACCAGCAGCAGCCACCATCCACTCTGCTCCAGTGGTGTTTCTTTCCCCCCCCCTTCAGTTCTGTCCCATCCCTAAGGTACCAGGTTGCAAACAAAACCTGAGCATCTCCAAGTTGCGGCATCTCCACCCGACCCAAACCCACCGCACCTCCAGGAAAACAGTCCAAAAAAAACCAGATATAGGCTCTACGGGATGGATTTAAGGATTTTTCACGGGACAGGGAAAGGGGCAGGAGGGACGCAGGAGGGATGCAGCTTTCCCACATTTTAAAAGAACAATTTGTGCCTTCAACTTTTCTCTTTTAACCTCTAATCCTGGTTTTCCAGGCTGGATTTGATGCCCCAGCAAAAACCCACCACAAGAGTTTAAGAGCTCATTATGGAAAGCCATCATTTAAACTCCACCTTTCAGACCCTAAACCGGTTGGGGTTTTTGGGTATATTTTTTTTCATTTTTCAAGATTTTTTCCACTGGTGTGGCCCCGTTTGCTCGGCATGGCGAGGACAGAAATACGGCCGCAGCATCAGAGCCGTGGCTGGAAACTGCCGCCGCTGGCCATGTCCCCCACGAGCCCCCATATCCCATGGTGTAAAACGTTCCTTCCGGATAAGAAGGAGCTCACCCCAACAGGCGTTTTACAAACGGAAGCTTCAAAAGAGTTTTTGTCCTCAGAAAATAGGGAAAAATAGCAGAAGCTTTAAAAAAAAAAATCACATTTTCCTTGTACAATCCCCTATAGCTACTACCCATTAAAATATACATCTGCACCCAGCCTATAGGGGATGTTTGATAGGAAGTGTTATAGCCGAGCACAGGAGCTCATTTTGGGAGGGAAAGTGGGAAAAAGGAAAATTCCCCCCCACCCCCCATGAGCAGTGTCCCTCTGGCACACGGGCTATGACCCAAGCCCCATCCCCCGTGCCCACCCCAGTGCATCCCAGTGCGCCCAGCAATGCTCAGGCACCGCGGTATT
>VZRW01002211.1:82568-109659 GCA_013398125.1 Aegotheles bennettii
CGGGGGCTCGGGGCCGGTGGCCGTGGTGGTGGTCGTGCCGGTGGCGCCATGCCCAAGCTGCTGCCGGCGCAGGAGGCGGCCCGGATCTATCACACCAACTACGTGAGGAACGCGCGGGCCATGGGGGTGCTCTGGGCCCTCTTCACCCTCTGCTTCTCCATCCTGATGGTGGTGACCTTCATCCAGCCCTACTGGATCGGCGACAGCATCGACACGCCGCAGGCCGGCTACTTCGGCCTCCTCTCCTACTGTATCGGCAACGCGCTCACCGGCGAGCTCATCTGCAAGGGCAGCCCCCTCGACTTCAGCACCATCCCCTCCAGTGCCTTCAAAACCGCCATGTTCTTCGTAGGCATCTCCACCTTCCTCATCGTCGGCTCCATCCTCTGCTTCAGCCTCTTCTTCTTCTGCAACGCAGCCACCGTCTATAAAGTCTGTGCCTGGATGCAGCTGGCGGCAGGTGAGCGGGTGGGGGATGATGTTCGGGGGGCTGGGGAGCGATGACGGTCCAGCCAGAGCTGCTTTGCCCTCCCTGTCCCCACCTCGACTCTGCCGGGGGGGTGCTGGCAAGTCAAAGGGCACCAGTGTAACCTCTGTGCCCTGTTTACTCCCTCTTACTGGTTTCCAGTGGGGAATTTGCAGCAAATCAAGCCTATCCAAGCAGCTGAGACCCAGCAGACTCATTACACGTGGAGGATGCTCCCCGCCCCACGGCACCATCCCCACTTACCTGGGGGGGCTTTCCTCCAGCCATTGGCTGATGCTGTTGCTCCTGCTCTGCGCCATGGTACCGGCCTGAGAGCACTGAAGGCTGCAGGGCCAGGGCATGGGGCTCCCTGCTGCATGAGGGATCCTGTGGGAATTACACAGGGAAACAGTGACGTCTGTGGGGTTGTTTCGTGCCTACGGTTCTGTCTGCAGCAACCAGCAACTCCCTGAGCCTGGGGGAAAACAAAACCAGGGAGGGGGAGCAGGAGGAGGGGACTGACTGTTGGACCCGGTACCACCACCCACATTTCCCTACTTTTCCGCTCATCCTCTCATCCTTCAGCTTATCCCTGCAGATCTCCAGCCTTCCCATCCCTCCCCCAGTGCAGCAAGGCACCCAAGACGCCAGGTAACCCAGCTCCTGCACCAGCTGAAACCCAACCCAGCCCTTCGCTGCTCCTGAATCATTCATAGTGGGACCAGCCGCAGCCCCCACCGTCCTCAGGTGTCCCCGTGGCAGGGACATCTGGCCGAAACCCCGTGGGAGGGTGGCATCGGGGTTGCTTCAGCTCCTGGCTAAAGAAGCGAGCTCAAGCAAAGATTTAGATAAGAGGCTTGGGTCAGCTCAGCCTCCTGGGCCTGTCCTGTTTGGAGTTTTTATGTACATTTTCACACTGGGTGGGGAGAGAAACCCAGTGCAGCCAGCTATGGCCACACAGATGAGAGTGAATCACCTCCAGGTTCTCTGCCCCAAAGAGGATCTCGGGAGCTTTCGAGCCACCACAGGGCAATGCAGATGCTGCTGCATTTCTGGGAGTTATTTTAAAAAGTGGATCCATTTCCTGGCCTTTGCTCTGTACCGGGTGCTTTTTCACAGCAAAAGCAATTTCTTTCCAGCTTCCCCCATTTCTCTGTGCCCCTTTTCTCTGTGAGCTTCAGGGAAGAGTAATTAAATAGAGGAGAAACCAGCCACTTCCCAGTGAAATGTTCTCTGCAGACTTAGGAAGCCGCTCACTTGCCTTGCCGCTCTCCTGTCCCCAAACCAAGGGGAAAAAACATCAGCAAAGGGTGAGGCAACCACCCCCAAAATGGTTTCTGGTTTACCGAGCACCCAGTGACAAAAGGCACTGGTACGGGGCAGGGAGCATCTCGCTGCTGCAGGTGGCTGTGGATGTCCGTGAAGGACAGGGACAAATCTGCTCACCCAGAGCTCCCACCATGGGGGTTTCTGGCAAGAGCGGAGCCTGGGAGGGCCTCACCTGCACAAAAAGGTATAAACCCAGTTACTTCTGTGCTCTGTACCAAGATAACACTGGGGAATGCAGAGAGCCTCTGTTGATCACATCCCAAAGCCCTGCAGATGAGCCTGGCTCTTCTCCCTACTGAACTCAGTCACCCTTGTCCAGCAAACGCAACAATTTCTCTGAGTAGGTAGGGAAAAAAAAAGCCCAGCTAGAACTGCCTCAGCTGAACAAGCAAAGCTGCTCCACACAAGGCCGTAGCAAGGTTCTCCACCTTGCACAGACTAAATCCACCCGTTTTGTTTGGAGGAAATACTTCTTGAGAGTGACACAGCCGGAGATGTGTGTGGAGGCAGGAGAAGCATTGCCTGGGCAATGCAGCGATGGGAGATGCTGCCACAGTGTGTCCTTGGTGGGTAGCATCGTCGGATCCGGCTTCTCGGCTGCAGCAGTGTGAGCAGAGCCCCACGTGTGATGGGTGCCTGTAGGGCATGGGGAACATTTAAGCCTGGTTATCTGGTCCGTAGTACTTTATCTCTTTGTAGCATCATGTTTGTGGCTGAATGCAGCCATGCCGTGCTCCTCCACGTGTAGTATCGGCTCAGCAGGTGGCTGGTGGCTGCTGTAATGTCTCCATCTCCCTCTGCCTGCAGCGACCGGGCTGATGATCGGGTGCCTGATCTACCCCGACGGCTGGGACTCGGGTGAGGTGAAGCGTCTGTGTGGGGACAAGACAGAAAAGTACACGCTGGGTGCCTGCACCGTGCGCTGGGCATACATCCTCTGCATCATCGGCATTCTCGACGCCCTCATACTCTCCTTCCTGGCTTTTGTGTTGGGGAACCGGCAGGACAACCTCCTCCCGTCTGATTTTAAAGTGGAAACTAAAGGTAAAATCAGCTGGGGCTGAGCTCCAAGCCCCTATCCTGCTGCAGTTTCCACAGCCCTGGAAACAGTGTGGAAAATAACTGCTGTTAGTAGAGGATGGTGACTTCCTCCAGTGGGAGAAGCAGGAGAGCTTTCCCATAGGCCATCATCCTGCAGGTGAGAACACACCTGCACCTGTTATTCCTATACCTCATTAACACAGTAATTATCTGTTTTACAGAAGAGGGCAACACCTGACAGCTGATCACCAGGTGAGTAATGCCCACAGTGATTTCTAATGTTTTAAATGCTTTAATTTTACTATTTTCCTGCTGTATTTTGAGGATTACTGAAGGACTAACTGTAGAGATTTCGGTGCTACAGTTACATTGAGTTTGTGAGGTTTTTTTCTGGTTAAAGGGTCTTTGCTTTGCCTGCTGAAACCAGAACATAAATCCTTGACCAGTGACCAAAAAAAGCAGCTTAAAATGTGAAGTCACATTTTATTTGGCAACAATTGAACTCTTTCTCTTCCCAGGGACACCTGGAACTCTTCTTCCATCAGCCTTTGTTTTTTTTAAAGTGACTTTTCCAGGAGCTTTAAACTTACTGATGTCTGTGGATTTTTGACAATTGTTCTTCTCACCTAAGGAGCCACTATCTGCTCACAGCTCTCATGGAGTTTAATTTATGGCAAGAGCCCAAACTGGACAGTTGTGGGGTTTTTTTAGCCCATCAGCAAACCTGGGGAAAAAGGGATGATGGTAATTTGCTACTTCTTGGGGTTTGTACATCTTTCAAGGAAATTCCTTCTGAATAATAAAAGTCAGTGTTTCGGATTTTGTTCTTGTCTCTCTGGGGCAGACGAAGTCCTCTGCTGTGTCCCAGGTTGCCCTTATGCTAGAAAAAAATATAATACAGCCAATTCATAGCCAAGCCATGAATCTGCTTCACACTCTGGGTAACAAAAACCAAACAAAACCTCCTAAAAAGGGCACTTTTTTTTGGGGGGGGGGTGGTGGTGGTGGTGGAAATCTCTTGGGCTGCAGCAGGCCTGCAACAACACCCACAAACTGCGGTGGATGGTGCCAGTGAGCATCAACTCCCTGTACCTCCCGATTGATCCAGTTCTCACCACATCCAGAACGCACCCTGCAGCAGCTCCAGCACATGCAGAAGACAAAAACAGCACATCATCCTGGCCCAGCTCCTACCTGGTCAGAGCCCTCAATTAGCCTGATTATGATTTTAATTTCTACTTGCTGTCATCTGTCAGCTCCTGCAACAGCCAATTCAGTTCTAACAAGCACCTTCCAGTTTTATGCTTCCTGCTAAAAAAGTGTTTGGGAAGATTTTAAGATTCTTTGGTATGGAAGACAGCAGAGATATGACAGACTTGGAGGAAAACACATAGAAAAACTCCAGAAGTTGCCCTACTATTGACTACTGTTCTCCCCCTTTTAAAACATCACAGTAACAGCAATAAAATCTTTACCTATACCATCTCCCTGCTACTTATTCTGGAAATCAAAGCTAAGTGCTCACTAGCAAAGAAAATTCACTGGGCCGCTGGCTCAGAAAGAAGAGACTTGGAGTGGGAACATATGAGGAATAGGCCTCAGTTATTAAATAATCTGTTTATTGTACGCCTTTCACAAAAGAAAAAAAGACAAAGCACCCAAGTAGAAAGAATAAAAATGTATTTTCCTTCAGGTCTTAGACTGACACAGCAAGTACAAACCCTTTAGTGTGAGCACTTTAACGGCAATGTGGAAATTTAACAAACCCCAAGTGGACGAGCACACAGTACAAGACTGAATCCAGACAGCTGCTTCTGTGGGTCCCCAACTCACAATCTGGCTTTAGCCTTGGCTGTTGTGGTAAAAAACCTCCTCCTCTGGGCAGGGGTGGCAGAGGGAAGAAGCTCTTGGAGTCTAAGCATGCAAACCCCTTCTAGGAAAAGTTCTTTCACCAGCCAGTCTCAAGTGCACAGGACCGGGTGAGCTTTCATGACAAAAAAAAATTGTTTGCCCTGCTAGTGTATCTTCATAGTATGTCAACAGTAGGTATTTTGGAACCCGGCCCTGCCTGCAGTCCTGTTACAAATATGGAAGTGACAGGCAACTGGAAAACTCCAGATGAAAGGGGAAAAAAAGTCAAATCAGCAGTTTAAAACTCTTTTGGTATGTTACCTTCCTTTAACTTTAGACTATATGTATAGAGAATCTGATCTACCCCTAAAAGAACATGCAGCATGACTTGCATTAATAAGCCAAATCAGGCACTAGGCTGGAGAAATTCTTTTCAAGTGGATTAAATGACACCAAGGTTTATGAATGAATGATCCTTACGAACCAGGATTTCCAAACACACATACAGAAGTGACACATAACAGTGGTCTTGGCAGCTTTGGCAACATAATCATCTCAGATAGCATCTGCGTGGCCTCCAGCATGCTCCTGCAGCAATTTATATCCTCTGAGAGCCACCATGAATCCAAAGGCCTGTTTGGTCCAGTGTAAGAAAGTCCCTCTGAAGTCGGAATGCTGCCAAATCTTGCTTTAGAGTAGAGCAGGATGCACTGAATCTGTAATAGGATGGGCAAGCCTAGAAGAAGCCATTATAAAACTATCAAATGCCACAGTGAATTAATTAAAACTAACCCATTTACTCATTATATCCAACCCCCTGTGAGAAGTTTACACAGAAACCCCACAGAACTTTTTTACTTCGGGTAATTCTAGAAACAGCTTCTAATCCAGTATCTACATGGAAAACTCAGTCCTCTTCCACTTCTGCCAAGCTCTCCTTGTGCTCATAGCCCAGAAAATAAAAAGGCAGTCCCCATCTTGGGAAGTTTTTTCTGAAGGCCTGCACCTGAAGCAAGTTAAAGGAAAAGAAATCTTTACACTGGGCCTTCCAGCACTGATTTTGAAAAAGTCAAGGGCTATAGCATGGCTGCAATACAGATGCTGCCACCATTTCCTTGGGGAAAAAGTAAACGGCCAAAAATTAAGAGCCAGAGTAGACTGCAACAGCAAAAGCCAGTCTCTCACTGATACAGCCACTGCCTCAAGCAAGGCAAAAAAGTGCCAATAAGGGATTAAAACCTCCACCCCCAAAAAAATTACAGCTCACTAGAACATTAGGAGTTGCCTGTAACAAGGCTACCTGTCTGCAGCCAAAGGAACACCACCTGTACGCTTAAGATTGTGCGTTGAGTCACTTCCAGCTTTTGCTTATTTTGCTTGTCACCTTTCAGTCATAGGCATTAAAGCAGAAACTGTCACTGGGTTCAGAAACTATTCTGACTATCTGGGCACAGGGAAGGAAAAAGTAAAGGGATAGGGCACTTTGGAGGAAGAAAAGGATACTAAAACCTAGGTTTAAATAGCTCTTTTCAGAAGATTTAAGCAGCTAGAACTAAAGGAAAGTTATGTGACTGGAGAGCAAAATACAGTAGATGCCTAAAAAATTATGGAGGATTTGGAGGTCTTTGCTCTACATGGAACTAACACCACCTTGGTGCCATTTGTTACTTCTCACCCCTTTGCTAGCTACTGGATCAACAGCAGGAGATCGACTCCTAAGTCAGTGAGATAAGGAGGTGTTAGGATCTTCACATCCCCCTTGTGAAGAGAGTTGCAATTTAGCTAAGGGAGCATATCTGAGCACAGGTGAGGTCACATCCGTAGCACATGGTGATTAACAGTAAGGAGACTCAGGAAAAAAAAACCCCTTGTATTCTGTTCAATTAGTCTTTGGCGAAGCACAATCAAGGCAAAACACAGATGACGCCCACTGGCTGAGGAGAGTCCCCATTGAGTCACACAAGCAAACTCAGCAGAACAGGTTAGATTTATCTAAAATCTTGGAAGCCTTGAAGGGAGAACTTCACATTGAAAATGAACAAGGGGAAAAAAAACAACAAAAAAAACAAAACAACAAACCAAATAGATCTGGGAAGGGGCAGCTGGGTGCGTGTACACTATGCTGTAAACCAGAGGGTAGTGCTGTGGCATTGTGTCGAAGCCTCTATGAGTTAAGCCAGGGGTGCCTGAGACACTCTGCGGCTGTAGCTCGTTTCTCTGGGATCAGCTCCAACATAGGCAATAAGAAGTCTGTGAATGCAGCTGCCTCATCTTGGGACCACTCGTATTTTTCCACCAAGACTTCAAAAAGGCCCCAGGGCTTCAGTTTAGTGATGTGCTTCAGATCACCTGAAAACCAAGACAGACAGGTTAAGTGTAAGGCATGGAAGCAGCGCAGCTGCATGAAATAGACTGAACAGCTAAACCAGACAGACCGAATTCAGAAACTGTTCCCACCAGCTGGGAATATGAAATGGTGGGGCATGCAGAAGGAAGAAATCCATTATACCAAACCCTCCTTTCTGTCTTCTGCTGAAGATTTTTCTAGGAATGTACTTCTCTGAAGGCTTCTTTTTATTGCCTCCTGCTATTTCTGATCCAGTATCAGCAAACATCATTTAACTTCATTAAATCACCACTTATACTGGCTGACATGACAGATAAACACTGTGCCACTGACTCTGGAACACATGCAGCAGTGTTTGAGCAAGCGATATGCTACTAAAAAGAGGGTTTGTTTTATTAAAAAGAAGTATTAAACTAAGTCAAAAACTTCTTCTTGAGACTCTATGCGTTTCTGGGGTACCTAGGGCTTTATGGTCATGGTATAATATGTCCCAAGCAACATGGCTTGGGATGCAAGGCACTATTTAGGTGACTGGCATGCTAGAAATGGAACAAAGCCATCTAGAGAAGACATCAAAGGTGAGTCAACACCTCTAGTTGACAAGGATCAGCTAAATAAAGCCACATCAAGTCTGAAGAAATACCTAAAGTACTGTTTTTCTACCTGCTGCACCTGATATTCTTTAAGACGTGAGGTACTAGGATGCAGGATACTTTTAGCAATTAGATAAGAATGCCTTATAACTTGCTGCAGTTTTACTGACAAAGCCTTACATAAAACAAAGACTCAAGAAGGCATCTTTCCTGGCATCTATTGTTAATTGGTATTTCCAGCAAGGCACTCTTGTGTATTTGAGGCAGGAGATGAGAAGATAAGTGACATTTGCTTTGTTTCCTTTTACCTTTTTTGGTGAAAAACTCCTTAGAATATTTTCCTGCCAAAATGAGCTTGCGAGGTATTTTCCCCAGAAGTTCTATGATCAATGCAATGTGATCTGTGTTTTTTCAAAAGAAAAAAACAAAACAAAAAACAATGAGACAAATCCACAAGTCATCTCTATGCCCCAGTTTCCTTCTGTGGGATATAAGAAAAGACATTAACTGCCTTAAAAAAACTGAGATCTGCCTGAAATCAGATTACAATAAGCAAGGACAAAGTCAAGGGACAAGGGGAAAAAAAGGTAAGAGTTGAGGCATGATCAGTTTGAGAAGGAAGACAGAGAATCCAGGGATAAGAGGAATGGGAAACATCAGAACAAGAACATGGACTTTACTACACAGGCTCGAGCACAGTCAGTGCCAATTTGGGTAAATAATCTCTTTGCAAGAAGCCTTTGCATTGCTAATGTATAAGAGAAAGCCCATTCTGCAGAAGCATTCATTGTATTTCACATCCCATTTTAAAAAGGAAACACTTGGACAAACCCACCTTCATCCCGTGAGTAATCCTCCCCAGAATGAGGCTCAAACAGATAGTCTCCTGTTGCTAACTCAAAGGCCTAAAACAGAAATGAGCGTGTTAAATCACTTTCATGAACTTCACACCCTCGTAGATGTGCTGAGAATTAGATTCTGCGTATCTTCGGGCCAGAAGCAAAGCAGTGGGAAGAATAATCTGCAGAACTCTGGTATGTCATTACCATCTTAAGATGTGCCATTACTTTGCAACATTTTAATGACTGCATTAAAAATCATCATAGGCATATCCATGATGAATTCTGGATCACAGCACAACACAGTACGTTGTGTGAGACTGCAAAAAATCAAGACGCTTCGCACACTTATCCTCTCTTCTGCCTCAACAGCATTTTGGAAAGTGATATCACATCCAGGCTTTAGATTCTTTACAAATATTCTCCCCTCCCTCCAAATTTTGAATATTAAAGAGATATTTTTCCAACAGATTCTCTGAACATTCATCTATAGATACAAAAACATGTTTTAAATGAGAAAAACATTTGCGTTCACTTAAACTCACCACTCCTAAATTCCATTACATATTTACCCATTACATATTCACTTTTACTCAAAGCCTCTGACCTTCTTTATTCTCATTTTTCTTTACAATCTAACTATTGAATGAGGCACTTGGGAGTAACCACTGCATAATTTTGGCCACACATTCTGCAGAGAAAACATGACCACACAGCATTCTGTTACACCACATTCAAAAAAAAAGAAAAAATAAATCACAGCTTGTTTTCTAAGACAGGAAAAGTTACTTCACTCACTGTTTTCTGAGCTTAAAAAATAACCCCCAAGCTTTGATTTGTAGAAAACACAGAACAGAGACAGTGAAGAGGCACACGCTGTAACTGACTAGACTGATGGGTTTTTTTAATCACCATATTCTACATTTGTCAGCTATTAGAGGAACAGCTTCAGCCTCATCCCAGCATTACTCAGATTATAAAATGATTACAAACATGCAGAGGATGCATATGATTAAAATACGAATTTATACTGAAGATATCTGTGAAACAGTGCTGGATGCAGCAGCCTTCAGAATTGCATGATGACGAAGTAAATTGTATTTGAAGTGTGCTGGTGCTGTACAACAAAACTGACTTTCAAAAGGAAAGCCACACGTGGCAAAAAAAAAAGAAACAACTTTGGTATGGAAACATGGTATTCAGGAAGTCTGGAAGTTGGCTGAACACCTGTGAGGGTTTTTTGCCAGGCTTGGCTAGCGGATCAGCAGCCCAGAGCACACAGCACACCCGAGTTTCATGGAATGCTCCACAGAAACTGTGTAAAATCCCCTGGGTGACCCCACTCACCATACACGCCGTGCTCCAAATGTCCGCAGGGGTGTTGTACCCCGATCCTATCAACACCTCCAGGGATCGGTACTGTCTTGTCTGAATGTCTTCAGTGAAGTGCTTGTGCTAAAGAGAAGAAATGTTTTACTGAACATTTAAAGAGTTTAAAAAGAGGAGAATCAACCACCTGGAAGGCCAGAGCAGATCAAAGCTCATTCCCATGACATTTCATCTGAATTTCACATCCTCATTTTCTGTATATTCCTACAAGTACTGTTTGAAAGCTCTAAATGAGACAAGTAAAACAGTCCAGCAATTTAGAGGAAGGCAAGCCGCAAAAATAGAGTAAGGGAAGATTGTTTCAGAACCTGCACCCTCTCCTACCCAATCAGGACAAACAGGCCAGGATTCAGCAACCCTGCAGCAGAAGCAACACTAGTGTAAAAGACCATCTTGTCAGATGCTGTGAGCCTGATGTGCAGTTCTGAGTTTGAAACTCATCTGTCCCACAAGATCGGAAGTATTTTGCAATTTAAGAAGCTAGGTAAAATAGACATTTCTTCTGTTTGACATGTCAAATGTTTTAGAGCAGCACAGCGCAACCATCAAAGAATAAAACTGTTTGAGTCTCTTTCATGTGTTCATGAATCCACTGAAATGGTTTGAACAAGCCAATAAACCACACAACTGGCACATCAGAGCAATTGTTTGCAACTTTCTCATTCTCCAGGAGAGCTGCAGACTCCTTCAGAAGTTTCACATATGCAGATTTCTACACATTTTATGTGATGCTGTGCTTCTAATAGGCCCATGAAATCTCCTGACTAATAAGGCACCCAGACCACAGGCTGAAATCCTACCTTAGAGGACCTTTGCTTTGTGACTCTGCTTCCTCTTTTTTTCCCCAGTTTCAAGCTATCACTACACAAGTAGGTCTAAGTCAGAATCTATTTTACAGATTCTTTTCCTTCTTGGCATACTGTGAATGAATTAGCAGGTTTAAACAGTCAATGTGAAAAGATTTTGAACTCACCACCCAGCAGGCATTTCCTAGGTCAGCTATCTTCACTTTGAGCTTATCTGCATTCTTGGGCTCAAGAGGATTAAGAAGGAAATTCCCAGCAGTTGATTTTCCTAGAGGCAACATGTACAACAGCTGGTTAAAGCTACATGGACAGTGTCACCATCTGTCATCCAAATCCTACAGCCCCCTCCCAACCCAGGAAGGGTTTTGCTTATGGAGAACTTTTTCCTCCCTGAAGCCTTGATATAAAAGTCAGCATCAGTCTGCACTATGAACAACAGAACTACCACCATGAAGACCCAATTGGTGTTACACAGCAGAAGGACAAGCAAGCACACACAGAGGGATTGTTTCCTGGTGCTCTCTGCACAGCTTTAAGAAGTCTGTCTATATCTAGACAGGCTTTTTAAATCAGGACATTGCCAGGAACAAAACCAGCCTCTCAACCTTTAAGTCTTCCTAAATCTTTGCAGAAGGAGAGTCCATGTATTACCCATCATACATACCCATCATTCGCTGCTGCAACACAGTTACAAGAGCTAAAGCATATATTGGGAGAACCTCTGACAGTGGACAGCAAAAATATTGTCACTAAATTACATCCATCTGTAGTAGCAATTTGGGAGAGAGCTGTGAAAAGCAAATTACACCTAGCAATCCAGCAGGGGCATCCAACTAAACGCAGTTCAAGTTTCACAAGCTTTATATTTCACTTATTACTTTTCATCCATGTAACTCTGCCCAGAAAATGCTGCAGGTTTTATTAAAAAAGAAGCACAAATGTTACTTTCTCCCTCCCCCTTCAAGCAGGTATCCTTCACCTGACTTTGACTCAAAGACGCAAAAAAAAAAGTTTTATCAATTGATTCAAGTTTTTAAAACACACACACCTGGAATGTGTTTAAACTGCTGTATGCTACTGTGTGTCTTATGTTCTCTTAAACCTACAAGACTTAAGTTTTTCCCTGAAACAAATCATATATAAACAAAAGCATTAAAGAGTGTTTTTTTCCTACGCTTATAGGCTGCATTTCCAGTTCTGGAAAAACATTTACTCATCTCAAGTAACTGAGTTACCTGCGCTCCATTTTAAGAGCAGAACTATCAGAACACACTGAGCAGTACTTATCCCATAATTTACCAGCCAGTAACAATTTGTAGACTTTCATTTCTAACTATAAATGAAAGTCACATAAGCAACACCTGATAAAAAGGAGAGAATGTTCCCATACCAAAAAACAAACGCAGAGGTACTTTTCAGAAGTGGGAATACTTATGCATTCAATAATCAAAACTAAGGCACAACTCCAACTGGAAGCAAATATCTCAGAGGAGGACTGCCAGGTTAATTACTCCTAGAAGGAAAATGTTCAAACAAGTGGTTCTGATCACTGCAGCCTTGGAGTGGCTGAAGTGGAGGTTTCCATTCATACTCTGATGAAATGCTGTAACACAACTCTCCCAGATCAACAAGCAGACCCTTCTCGTAGGGTTTCTCTTATACCTTTGTTGTCTGCCGGGCTGTTATTCTCATTCTCATCCTCTGAAGGCGTCTCTGTCCGGATGCTTTCTTGCAAATGGTTAATCTCCTGCTCACTGAACAATCGCTCTTCGTTGGACGTGGGCTGACACATCATGGAATCTTCCGAAAGTAAGGGCACGAATGAGTCCAACATTGCTTCTTGAGGCCTGTTCTCCGGGTCACCGTTATGCTGACTGTAATTACAACTATGGAAGTTCTCCTTCGTCTGTGTGCGAGGGTGATCGCCACAGTCATTCGCGTTATGAAGATCATCCTCAAGTCGCACAGACCCTTGATTGCCGGAGTTTGGGAAGTCCATCATTTGTATCACTCCATTGCAATTGATTTCTGTTACACATTTTTCCATGCTGCTTTCCATTAGGATAGATTGCTCTTGTACAATTATTTCAGCTGGAAGAGTGGAAAAGGAGAAGACAGCACAACAGGTCTAAATAAGAGCTGAAGCTTGTTCAGGGAGCCCTCAAAAGCAGGTAGTTCTCAAAATGTAACTCAACACAACCACTCATTAATTGAATTTGTAACAGGACATTTCCCAGCCTCTTTAGATGGGTAGAAATTGCAATGTAAACAGGTTAAATGGCAATGGCCACTTCTACTAAACGTGCTCACTCATTCCAGCATGAGCAAAAGGACAACACTGCTGCTACTTTAGCAATACTTTAGGCCCCTACCTGTCTTTTTGCTGACATTTTCCTCTGGTGGACTAACTTTTATGAGCATTTCCAGAGGGCTCCGAGCTTCTTCCTCCTCTTCAGGCTGTGTCTGCCCAGGGCTTGCTTCCTTCTCCATTTCCTCTATCTCCTGCATTCGCTTCTCTAACAACTCGGCCTGCCGTTTCTGCTTCTTTTTCAACTTCTTTTTCTTATTCCTTGACATTTTGTCAGCCTACACAGAAACAAGCAGAGAAACTGGACTTAACATTTCATATTTCAATAAATCTTAAATGTGCCAAGTTTTAATTTATTTTAGAGCTGAGGAAGCAGTATGGGATGAAAACACTGGAGACAGTTTTTCTCCTAATTAAAAAATAGATATTAAGGTTTTTGGGGCAGTTGTGTATGGCTCTTATCAGCATGTTTCTGGCCTGAGTATTCTCTAAATGAGGGATCTTGGACTCCATGGAAAACAGTCACCTTCACAACAGACCTTGAGACCACCAAAAAGATTACTCGTTTTGGTAGTATCTGAGCTAATACTACTTACAAGTCCAAGACAGCATTGAAGCTGATGCCTATGACCATGACAAGCATGCTTTTCGTTCTGATATAGGGTTGCTTTCCCTTAATGCTCACTGACTTACAAAACAATACAGTAGATACTATAAGCAGATGAATGAAAGCTATTACACTTACTGGTTTTGGCTGTGGTGCAGTGCTTACTGAAAGGGAAAAGAAGATGAGTAAATTAGTCAGTTTATAGTCAAAAACTGCAACTGCGTTCTGATCTTAAGATAAGCTTTTTCCTATGTGGTTTGGTAATACCAGTTTAAAGGTATCAGCAAATGTTACTTAGTTTCATTTATTTACAAAAGTACAGCAAGAATAAAAAAATTAGAAAAACATGAGTAAACGAATAATTAAGATTCTAGATAGCAGACTTGCTTGACTGATACCAAAGACTTAAAGACTGAAAAGAAAATGTAAACTGAAACATTAAAATACCAAAGTTAAGGGAACTACTGAGTTAAGCCACGTTACGATGAGCTCAGCTAAATGTTGGTGTTGCAAGATTATGACTGACAGAAGCTTCCAAGACACAATGCAGTCGTTCTTGAAGACTACACACTGGTACAGATGGATATTCTGAGGAGGAACATGAACAAGAGACAGAAGAAAATTTGCTCTTGGATCTTCAGGGGTGTTAGCAAGTCAAGGAAGCTCTGTTATGAGTTTAAGACTTCTGCAAACTGACAACAGGTAAATCATCTTGAGACCTTCATGAAATGCATTTCCAGCACTGTACAATGAAAGGAAATAAACTTTTGAAGAAAATGTGAGAATTACCTCCCCACATCTTCACTCCAGCACTATTTTGAGTGTATTTATGCTGGGTGTGCTATACACGACTGACCACCCTACCGCTTCATCAGTGCCAGATGAGCTGCGCTTAAAGCAGGTGCCAGCACGCACATATCCTCTCCCCATTTTTCCTTATACAAACAACCGCGTTCCTGATCACCTTCGAGTTACAGCGTCTGACTACACAATTTACACTTGGCTTTTCAGAGATTACTTGCATTACCATCCCACTGTACTCAACTAGGAACTTGTCCTTAATATTAGTTACAATTTAGGGATTGGGGGGGGAGGCAGAAAATAGCACCAGTTTTCAGGAAAAAAGTACCTGCAGAGCCAGATGGTGGGGGAGCCCCAGATCTCTGCCACTCTGTTGCTTCTGCAGCTAGCCTGCGGATATATTGATCATTAACACACAGAAGAATGTTCTCCGGTTTAATATCTGTATGGATGATTCGACATTTTGTGTGCAAGTAATCCAGACCCTGAAGAACCTGCAGAGAGAAGGAAATCAACCATTAGAAAAAGCAAAAGAATGAGCAAATTGAGTGAAGTGAAAAAGCAAAATTGCCTAGGATGACCAATGAACCTGAAGGAATCCTGTCTGAGAACACTCCAGATTAGAGCTGATGTGATCAGTGGTTGCTACTCAGTTCCAGAAAATATAATTTGCATACAGATTTTAGCTATGAATTTAAAACACTCTTTAGCCTCATAATTTAGAATCATTTTGGTTGGAAAAAACCTTTAAGGTCACCAAAGCCCAAGTTACCACAGTTGAAAGCATAATTTTAATACCCAACAATAAAATCATGCTTTCCTTCTCCCCTCTACCTCACACGTAGAAAGATGTTGCTTCTTAGACAACCATCCAGTAGGAAGAACAGGTTTCTCTTGCTCTTCCCATAATTGAGCACTGTACTTACTGTGACAGTTTTAAAAACATAAAAACTTGCACTTATAAGGAATAATCAGGGTAAGAAAAGGTTAAAAGCAAAATGAGCCTCTCATCACTACTGAAGTGTCAGAAAACAATTCTCTGTAGCAGAAGGCTTTTGCAGCAGAGAAAGGAAATATTAACCCAAGAATGATTTTGTTGCATGAGAGATACCACTGACTTTTAACTCTGGTTTTCTTGGATCTGAGAAAGATCAGTGAAACTTAATGAAATTCAACAAGGGCAAGTGCAGAGTTTTGCATCTGGGGAAGAACAACCCCATGCACCAGTACAGGCTGGGGGCTGACCTGCTGGAGAGCAGTGTAGGAGAAAGGGACCTGGGAGTCCTGGTGGACACGAAAATGACCATGAGCCAGCAATGTGCCCTTGTGGCCAAGAAGGCAAATGGCATCCTGGGGTGCATTAGAAAGGGGGTGGTCAGTAGGTCAAGAGAGGTTCTCCTCCCCCTCTATTCTGCCTTGGTGAGGCCACATCTGGAGTATTGTGTCCAGTTCTGGGCCCCACAATTCAAGAAGGACATGGAACTGCTTGAGAGAGTCCAGCGCAGAGCCACTAAGATGATTAAGGGAATGGAACATCTCCCTTATGAGGAGAGGCTGAGGGGAGCTGGGTCTCTTTAGCTTGGAGAAAAGGAGACTGAGGGGTGACCTCATCCATGTTTACAAATATGTAAAGGGTGAGTGTCAGGATGATGGAGCCAAGCTTTTGTCAGTAATGACTAATGACAGGACAAGGGGCAATGGTTTTAAACTGGAGCATAGGAGGTTCCATGTAAATATCAGGAAAAACTTTTTCACTGTGAGAGTGACAAAGCACTGGAACAGGCTGCCCAGAGAGGTTGTGGAGTCTCCTTCACTGGAGACATTCAAAACCCGCCTGGATGCGTTCCTGTGTGATGTACTCTAGATGACCCTGCTCTGGCAGGGGGGGTGGACTAGATGATCTTTCAAGGTCCCTTCCAACCCCTTAGATTCTGTGATCAGTGAAAGAGCTCTCACTGGGCTAAGGAGAACAGTGCAGTCGGAACTGTAACTTACCTGTTTGATAATCTTTCTGACACAAGGGAGTGGAAGGCCCTGATAATTTGACTTGATGATCCACTTCAGGAGATGATGACCTAGAACTTCAAACACCATACAGATATCTGGAATTCAGTCAAGGAAAAAGATGGGACATCCTGACCCAAGGAGCCCTGAATTCCCAGGACTGAGGATTTAAAGAAATCCATATCAGGCAAGTGTTTAATATGAAAGAACCCTCATCCTTATGATACAGCTCAGAGAAGCTGCCTTCCTTAACAGCATCATCCTATCCCACACATCAGTGAGAGGGATGGAGTTGGTTAGGACAGTGGTCCTAATGCAGCAGTGGCAATCTCCTGCTCTGGATGAAAGCCAGTTACACTAGTAAGCACATTTTAGTATTTCCTGCTAATCTTGAGACAGCTTCAAGCCAACAATGTATATTTTGGAACAGCCTAGGCTCTTGCCTCAGGCAAAATTTGATGCCAGGTCTCTCTGTACCAGCACTACCTGAAAATACAATAAAATTTCCATTTCCTAAGTCATCTTCAGAACAACTAAGTTACTTTCTCTGCCCTTCCTTGCCTCTTCACCAGCAAAACAAACTTTTAACAAGCCTGAACTTCAAAAATATTTACATTATCTGCTTTTTGTCTGTAAGATCTCAACAGCTACAGTCACTCCAGTGACATATTCAGTACTGTGCCTTTGCTTTAGAAGCCAAACTTCTAGGAATTTATTAGGCTGCTTTTCTTCTACACTGGCAGAAAGCACGCACATGTTTCACAAGAGTGAAAGACAGACAAAATCAAGTCAACATTTACTTGGTGCTAGGTACCGGAAAAATGTTAATAGAGGAAATACATTATAGGGCTACTATTTTTTAAGTGTTAGAACATTTACAACCTACAGCTCAATTCTCTCAAGCAGCCTAGTAATTCTCACTGAAATAAAATTCAAGGTACTGCAAAGCAGAAACATGCACAGAAGTCCAACTTTCAAATTTCAAGGCTGTATTATTAGGACTTGTCAGAAATCACTGCCCATTAGAAGGTTGTTCACTGGACTACAGGGGATTTTCAAAGCAATACACTTTAAACATCCTAAAAATGTTGATAAAAGCCCAAAGTAAGATGCTTCCTTCATCAGAAAATCACCTTATTATCCAGTTATAGACTGCATGTCTGCTGTTTTCAATTACTGATCTCAACAATTTGTACTGTTTTACTTAACTAAGGGGTTATTACTAGGCTGCTTGCAAAATTGTGGGGTTGAGATAGATGAGCTCTTACCACAAAGGTACCTCAGACACAAAGCCCTTCAGTCCTGATTCACACATCAGATGCAGTCACCCCATCTCTCACAGTAAAAGCATGATTAAGCAGCACTGTCTCCATGACTTACACGTATCTCGGGCTGAATGATCACTCTGGATCTGAGCTTAGTTTTGAGGCAGATGATTCGACAGCAGGTTTCCTTGGGCAGTGAAAGGGATGCCTGTGCATTGCTCACCAGCCCTGACATAACAGCTACCCAGCAAACTCCCACCTTGATGCAATTCTTTGCCTTTATGTCACAAAAGGATACGAGAACCATTAACTCCTGAAATCTTGAAGTCATCTAATAACTGAACAACTCTTTCTTTACTTGGATCATTTGGATCACTGTTGCGGACCTGTGGAGAAAAAGAGGATGAATTTTATGTTCCTTGGGGTAATTACCAGACAAGAATATATTCTGAAGTCAGATCTACTGCAATACTGTTAGGTTCCTATCCAAACTCTCTGCAGCTAGATGATCCAGAAGTATCAAGCACAGAAGTATCAGGCACTCACCGATTTTAGCAACTTGATTTCATCCAGTGCTGTTTCTGTGTAGTGCTCTGCACTCTTCACCACCTTCATTGCCACAAATCTCCTCCCTCTACGCACACATGGTAAGTAAATTGGAGACTGTTAACACTCATACGAAGAACTTATCCTCCAGAATTATCTTAATTCATTCGCATGTAAGAGAGCTACTTATCTGAGGCATCATGGAAAAATTAAGTTTAAGCACTCAAAGGCTGGTTTTGGGTCCCTTTTTATAAAACATCCAGGTTAGTAATTTCTCATAAAATGAAATAACAGGTCAGAGCTGAACGGAGAAGCACTCTTTCCACATACATGGTTTGTCCTGTTAACTCCCTCCCACACACTTGCATGCACGATATTGAAAGAAACTTTTGTGTTAGGATGTGGACAGCTATTATTTTCTGGTTTTATCTAGAAGTAAAGAGTTGCTTTCTGATCACGTTCGTGCAACGCTGTGCATTCCCACCAGAAACACTAGCTAGAACCGAACAACTTACTGGATGTCCCAAGCTAGCCACACAGTGGAGAAGTGGCCCCATCCAAGTTTCCGAATCACATGGTATCGTCCATTAAAGAGATCTCCTATTTTCACAAGGTGATAACCACCTAGAAAAACAGTGGGAAGATTATAGATCAAGAGGGCAGGTTTGTGGAATGAGCTTCACAAAGTGAAGCAGGCTTATTCTACGTGTTTAAATTGCCTACTTGCTTTTACCAATTTTTACCAACTTTGCTTTTACCAATATGGCAGAGAGGAAGAGCTAACAGCTTTAAACACATGCATTAAAAACAGCTCTTCAACTACGGTCTTGACTGGTAAGAGAGGAAACCTTGGAGAACAGATTCTCCATTTCAGGTTAGCTTGAAAAATGTCATCACCATGCAATTTCAAAAGACGCTTGAAGTAAGAGGGAGTTTGTTTTCATTCCCTATAGTAAATGGGAAATAGAGGGAATTTCCTGATTACATTAAAAATACTACACCGTAAACAAGCAAGTTCTCACCTTTACAGTAATCATTTGGATCCTCTTGTTCATCATCATCTGATCCCAGGATTTCTTCCTCTTGTTCTGGAAGATCATTCTCTGAATGAGCAGCAGGGCCCCGATGCTGGGTGTCGGGTCTGAAAGAGAACACACTGCATGTCTCACACACGTTACTCTCCAGTGCAGCACCTTTCAATTTCACCGGGGGGGATTGCTGATAATGGAGGAGATGCAATATTCAGCCTTCAGAAAAACTATTTTTGTACTTAAATGCTTTGACTGCTAAGTAGATAGTCACAACTTCTCATATATTAGTAAGAAACACAAGTAATGCCCTAGATTTGTTTTTATAGTGGAATAAAGAAAAGACCAGACAAGATCAGGAGCTCAAAGCTCAGCGGTCCCACCAAAACCTCAGTCTCTTTAAAGCCCTTCTCAGCCTTTCAGTGAGGCCTTTTCTAAAGCAAATTTATATTTTAAGATTTTACCTCATATAAAACCTGAGATTTAAATGTTGATTAATGGTATTTTAAAGACTAACATCAATTAATTCTTACTCCTTTGGAAAAAAAATTGAACCAGTGTTTTAGAACTTGTGCCCTTGGTCCTTTTCACCTTCAAGATCAAATGAACGTTTAACAATCCTTCTCCTTCTAACACTTTAGAACCCTAAAATCCCTCAAATTGCCCTTGATTGCTCTTGTTCTCACGTGGTGGGCTGCAGGGCTGCATTTCTAGTTCATCTCTTCACTGAAGGTCTGAAGTTTGTTAGTTATCCAAACTATGAAGAGTGGGAGTAGGCAGACCACATGTTCTGTAAACCCTTTGAGAACTTGTGATTGCAGAGGGACCAAAATCAGGCACCATGGTATTTTTGTTTCACTCCCATATTCATAATTAAAAACATTAATTTTCTGTGTTTAACTTTTCACCAAATGTGCTACTCTAGGCTCCTGCTTGCGAAGATCTCATTGGCAAAGGCCACCTTGTTGCTCTCAGGCATTTAAGCTGTGTTTGAGTCCCCCAGGATAAAAAGGTATCACTATCTATGCTGTGCCCCAACTCCTCCTTCACAGTAGCACACTGCTTACAGCCAAGCATCTCATGAAATGCTAACAACGAAACAGAGAAGTTCTTTACAAAGCATCACAGGGAATAGTTAAATGTCTACAGAGTTTAATCTTCAATATCCTTTTGTATGAAGTATTTATAATGAAAACTGTGCCCGTAGCCCATTTGCGTTGGCAAGATTTAATGGCAAGTAACTGCAGGATGTTAACACTGAGCATTCTTAGAAGTATGAGATACTAAAAAAAGCTGCGGTTGTCCAAAGAGGTGGGCAACAAATTTCTTTACAGCAATGGTGTACGAGCATGAGATAACATTCTTTACAATGAGCTTCCCTGTCAGTCTGAATTAGTGGAAGTTTCTTGTATTGAAACTATTGTTCCAGCGAAGCAGCAGATCTGACCGAGACCTTCCACCACCTGATCGCAAACTCTACTCATTTTGCTCAAAGGAGGAGGAGCTGCAACAGCCACTGGTTATGCCAGTGGACGCGCTAATGCATGCAGGCTTTCAGATGCAGTTTTTATAGCTCATAATTGAGTTGGAGTCCTGTGCATCATATCATGGCCGTACTAATCTTAATCATTGGGACAAATTAATATTTCAGTTTTGGGTAGTTGTACAGCTGAATGAATGATCAGAGTTTACCTGCTACACATGCACTCTGCTGAGACTTCACACATTAAATACATAACTACATGTTAAAGCTACAGGCATCTTAAATACTTACGGAACATGAAAAGGAAGAAACCACCCATTCCAGTCTGATCATGACCAAACTAACCATTTACAACCTGGAACTGAAGTTCATTAAAGCAAAGAGGAGCTACAGAGGTCACCCCAGGCACAACCAAAGCACCCAACATTTATTTTCAGTCTGCTGTCAGAGCTAGTAGATCCTGATGATTTTTTAATTCAGGAACAGATAAGCAACACAGATTAGTGGCCTAGAACCATAAAACAAGACTGTCAGACAGTCCCTTCCTCTGCTGCCAGGCTGATGAGACATTTATCAACCCCACAGCCTGACCCAGCCCCAAGGCATTTCATATTTAGGCTTCCCCCCCCCACAGCCACAGAATTACAAGTTGGGGATAGAAAGAAGGAAACTGGCAGGGGAAAAAAGTGTTGGAGGTCGACAAGCTGCTTTAGAATTGCTGCATTCCTTTGGGAACAAGTGAGCTAGCAAAAGTCAGACTATCCTCAGATCAGGCAGCGAAGGCAAGAAAGGACCATGGACAGAACAGCTGACGGGGAGACTGAATGCTCATATATAACAAATCCTATAGACAGGGTATAGAGAACCATAATGCAGAATTGGACAGAAAGGATGATTCAAACCCAGTAGCCACACCCATGGAGTAAATAGCAGAGTAATTCTCCCCAACACTGTTTCCAGATTTTCACATTTGTAACTGTGCAGGATGTAGGGGATGAAAGCAGATTCAAAAGAAAACTCTTTTTAAGAGCCACTGATACAGACAGTGCCATCCTGCAGCCCCAGTGCTTCCCAATAATAGTAATTTCATGCATTAAGGAAGAAGTTACTGGAAGCACTAAACCCCATTCTCTCAGAAGCTTTCTGCAGCCCTCCCAAGAAGGAGCTAACGAATCACATTGCTGACAACCTCCCACCCGACACACCCTGCAGTCTGCATCCGAGCCTGTCCTGGGGATCCAAAAGCATTTCACTTGGATGTTATAATCTATTATACAGATACGGAGCTGTATTCAGGTCACAGACATTTCTACAGTGCTATTTCCTTTACAAAATCACCTCCAAAACACATCTCATTCCTTTGCCTTCCCGCAAAAATTCATTACTACATCCCACCACCTCCCTCCCCAAAGTGACCGTGTCAACTGCAGACAGGGATTAAGAGAGACTTAATCAGTGCAGAATATGTATTAATACCAAAGAACTGATACGCAAAACCACAACCCTCATCTGTCTGCTTCACCCACGCAGACGGTACTCTAAAAGGCACAAAAGGCTGTTAAAGACAGCAGAAAAATCCATACCCTATTTAAAGATGACAGCTGCCAGCAATGTTGCAAAACGCAGATAAAACAGAAAGAGCCTATGAAAATAGTGTACTAATTAAAAAAGTCAAGTGTTCTAGGGTACTTTTTTTACAGTCACCTCTATTCTGCTTAAGAACACATTGATCACCGTTTGCTCTCTTGATGTGCTAATCAATCATCAGAATTAACTGGATTTACAGGGTCTGTCTACAATCACACAGCAATATTTTACTTAAGGAAAACAATATGGAACAGCAACATTAAGGCAAAATGCTACATCTTTTACAGAATTTGTGTGACTCCATACCTAGAGACCCTTCTAAAAGTCCGTAGTCTCTCAGGAATGCATGAAGAACTGCAAATTCATGAGACAAAAAGAAGAGGGTAACCTACCTGCACGAAGCACGGCCTCCCATTGATAAAGATATTCCTGAAGACAGCCCAATTGTTTTCGAAAGAGCCATTAAAAATCAGAAGCCCCACTGTTCAGGAAGCACGGGGACATCAACGGCAGGCAGAGGGGCTGGTTCTAGTCCAACGCAGCAAAGCTTTGTGCAAGAGTGAAGGAGAAGAGAGCTTTGCCTCCACCACCTAGCTGCAGCTGCACAGCACTGCATTGCAGGTACAGAGCCTTGCAGCAAGGCTGGGGGCTGCTCCCAGCTCATCTCCCTGCAAATTCAGTCCTGGTAAGGGTTGAGCATAAATAGATTCATCTCCTCCTCTTGATCTTCACCCGTCTCAGAATCTTCCCTCTAATGAAATTCGAAATTCACATACTTTGTTTCATCTTGCTGAACAAGCCGGTTTTATTTGCCTATTCAATAGCCCACTGGATTCAAAGCTTAGGTGAAGACAAGGATCATGGTAATTGCTTAAAGTCCAACCCTTTTGATACAGAAATGCCAGTGCAATCACACAGGGGAGAAAGGGCGTTCAAAGCAAGAAGTAATTTTCTGAAGTAATTCCAAACCTTCCCAATCCAGAGTTGCAAGGAAAACTTACCCTTTATGCTTAAAAGTAACAAAAAAAAAACCCCAAAAACGCAGCAGGAGTCAAATCTTCCTTAAAAAGATGAACTGAGTATTTTTCACAGCAGCTAGCACTTAACATCCTCCGACAATGCAGAACAATTACCAGCCATTTCCTGTGCCTGTTTATCCTCCTGGTTTATGTAAGTGGTAGGGGAAACAAGTCAGCAACAACATGACATAGCAAGTAATGATTAGAGATTTTTTCAGCTACAGAGGGCTGCTGGTTGGTGGAAGACACCCTGAAGTTGGCTCTCCAGTTTTAAACCAAGAGGTTTAAAGAATTCGATTCACCTGATTGCATATTTAAAATATTTTCACCTTAAATTCACCAAAGTTTGAAAATTCTTATAACAGTTTAGCTTTGCCAAACCTCTGATATTAGAAGAGGTGCTAAACAACATGTAAGGTTTCCCACTGTGGACAAGATTTTGCTCCACTTTCATTGAACATATCACACAACAAACTCTGCTCCCCTCTGCAATGCATAGCAGGGGCAGTTCCAGCATTTGTAGGAACTAAGATTTCAGTCACTCCCTTGTTCCTTACAGGTGCTCAGAGTTTTTCTGAACACTTCTGTCCACACACTAAAAATAAGGTAAAAAGCGATTAAGAAGCCTCAATTGCACAATGTGTAATGCTTACAGACTTGCACAGAGATAGGTCCAAGAGCACCAGAAGGACAAGAAGATGGGAGAGCACAGCCATGTCCATTGGTACAGACGGTGCAATGAAGCAGCAGTGTTTTTCGTGCCGCAGAACGTGTGCTCTCCATCAATTATCAGTCAAGCCCTCACAACAGCCAAGTCTCCACACGCAACTTCACCTTCAGAACTCACAATTTGTTTTCCCCACTCCGATAACTTACACAACAAAAGTATTTTGGTTCTCCTATTTAAGACTTCTTCAGAACTGTTTTGCACAGAAAATCAGTACTTTTCTTGTCCCCAAAACTGCAGAAATACTGCCCGTGCTATGGACCTGCCTGCACTGAACAGATACAAAAGCAGATGCCTTCCACCTGCAAACAAGTAAAGCAGCATACATTTAATCCAAATCACTTCCACACCTACCATCCTTATTATTTGCTAACAAAAAGGATACTCTCCAGTCCCTTGCTATCTGCAGAGATGACGCCTGCCTGTAGGAAACAAAAAACAATCGCTTTCCTAAAGGATTTGTAAGCTGTCTGCAGCACAATCTTTATAAACACTGTCATTCCCTGTTTGGGAGCTCAAATTGCACACATGAAGTATCCTCACACAGAATTTACCTCAGTGAACATAGGACTAACAACGAATCCAGCTCATACTGTAGGAGATGCAGGTACAAGCACTGTAACACACCCTGAGACTCTTGCTGAAGGAAGCGTTGCTTTCCACCTTAACCACACTGCCAACCATTTCCAGGGCTGCACAGCCAACCCAGTGAGATCTCGCTTCAAGTGCTGTTAAGGATTCCTTGTTTTCATTTGGGAAGAGAAAAAAAAGCGCTCCATATGGCACAGTGAGAAAGCCAGGATTTAAAATCCGTCTCCCGTTTTCACACCCGTGCATCAAGACAATGTCTTTTTAAGGGAAGCATGGTTGTCAGACTGCATCTCATTACTATTCCTTAGTATGCCTTGCGATTTCAGGATCATGTTAAGGCACATCCAGTCAGAATGACTGGTTCTGGTGCCAGCCTCCAAAATGCTCACATGCAGATCTGCTGGCAAACCCAGTGTGCTGCATAACTGTTTAGACTCAAACTTTCAGTATGAATTCAAGTCCAAATTTATAGAAGTACTCTCCTGCTTGTATGCACTTTACCTTTCAGCTTTTAAGTATTTGAGGGGACTTGGAAGAATAACAAATCATAGATTGTGGGGGACTTACAAGCTTGCAATTCACATTATTTTGTGATTATTGCAATTCATTCACTCTTCCATCTCTATTTTTCTGAGTAAGGAACTGGTATTTTCTGCCAACATGGCAGAGCCACAATACTTATTGCTGCAGAGTATTCCAGAGCTACTGGAATACCATTGTCAAGAACTTAAGAGGACAGGAGATGGTCTAACATTTAGTTTAGAAAGAACGGTGCTCAGAGGCACCAAGACATGCTTCTGTTTAGCAGACCAGTGGGAATTCAGTTTGAAGCTAAGTAATGAATTTCACACAAAGGGAACTAATGCACAAATAATGCAGGCAACCAAGTTTTTGCTCCCCATACTCACTCCCCCACACAAGCACTTAACAAGCTGTTTGTAGAGCTGTCTGCTACCCCAGCTATTGCAAACCAAGGGACTTCCATGGAAACCAGATCTTCAGTTGTGTCCTGTCATAGTCTGATAAGCACTTCTGTATTTGAATGAAAAAAATCCCGTGGGCGAGGCATTAAATGCATGTTCAAAATAATTAATAGCAGGGCTATGTCTTTCGTAAGACAGACAAGTGAGGAAAACATAACCCAAGATCCTGATCCCAGGCAAAATTTTGAATAAGGAAGTTGAGGAACAACCTGAGAGGGCTGTCAGAACTCCAGGGCTCCTCAAAGACAGCAGGAAAGTGATACAAGCAAGACATGCAATAATAAACTGGGAAGTATCAGACACTACTAGGAATTTTCTGCTCCCCGGAGAGCATAGATGGAAAAGTTACCAACGTCCTTGTCTCACTTCATAGCAATTCTTTGAGAAGGAAGAGGGAAGTGAGGCTTCAGTGCATGTCAGGAGTCTGGCCAGAAAATTAAGAGATAACTGTAAACCAGCTTCTTGAAAAAACTGAATATTGCATGCACTTGGGAAGCAAGAGAGCTGCACTGTACCAACTCAACTCTGCCACTGCCCTCCCTCCAGGAGCAGAGGGAGCCAGAGGAACTGCTTAAAGTCCTGTGAAAAAAGTATCTCCCGCTCAGTAAAGCCTGTAAGAAAGGATTCAAATTCACCAGTGCGCGCAAAATTAGAAGAAACTACTTTCAGATAACATTAATTTTTCAGAAGCCACATACCATAACTGTATGGCTGTCACTACCTTTGCAGTTACTCACACTTGCAGTAACAAAATGCTCTGCTTTGAGGCACAACCAGTTCAAAGCCCCTTACAGAGAAGTAAGTAGGCAAATTTTCCTGAAACATCAAAGACACTGCTGAAGCAAGACACTGGACCTGATCAAACACTATTGTCATCTGGGCCTGCCAAGAAAACACCCATCATCTATACATCACACAGACCCGCAACCCCATTCTGGTAATACATTTATTTTTATTTCAGAGAAAATGAGCTATAATACAGAACTGCTTGTTCAGCTTCTTGTCTGTTTAACTGCTTTGGATCTGGATGGGTTTTAAGCCTGTTTTTTAAACTCTGTGTCTTAATCTCAGCAGTAACCTAAAGAGTAATCTTTTCCCAGGACAAAGAGAACAGTTTGAGTTACTAAGGGTTTGCAACATACAACAGAGACTGAAAGAAAGCCACAGTATTTTACTGGCAATTATGGTCTAACAGTCACAAGTGCCCAATTCCATTACAAATTACCAGAGCCATTTGCAAAGTACATCTGTATTTGTATTTTAGTTCAAATAGAAGCTTGTATTTTCAAACAGCAGCATAGCATTGAAGCAGATGCCAGATCTCCCTCACATATCAGGCTGACGGTCTTACAGCATAGGAAATTAATCTCTTTCAAACAAAAGCATGTAGTTGGCACACACCAGCAACACTTCAGCCAGGAACGGACCTTCTGTCCACACTAGGATGAAATTATTTGAGTGTGAAGGGACATTAAAGCTCA
>VZRW01002212.1:0-147768 GCA_013398125.1 Aegotheles bennettii
CTATTTTAATAAACAATCCATAAGTTTTCATAAACAATCAGAAAACAAAGCAGGAAAATTCAAAGTTGCCTTGAAAAAAAATCATTGTGCCAATGTCATCAATGCTGTTGTGCCCCATGAGAAACATTGGTGATTGTGAGCTTGTCCAGCTGCTTGGAAGGACTTGTTAAGGAAGCCTTATGTCTTTGGTCCTGAAGAGACCAAACAATGAGTGTATGGCTGGGCAAAAAGGGCAGGAGGGGACCACACCATGCTCACTGGTGCTATGTACACAAGGGAATTTATCTGCTGGGAATCACTAGCTGGCCCAAAGCCACTTCACACTGAGTGTGAACCAAAAACTGATTACAGCACACTGAAAATCCATTAATATAATCACTGCATCTTAGATACCTGAAAGAATGCCCCTGACATCACAAACCTCTACAGCCACCTGAACTCTAAAGAGGAGGAAATCACTCCTGAATATGATTAAAAGTTGCTGCCAAGAAGGAGAAATTATTTCCTGAAAGTTAGGGAAGGAAAAAGCCCCTTGTTTTTCCTAGCAGCTGTAAGATTCCAGAAATGCTGGCTGCACTGAAATTAAGCAAGAATTTGCTGAAAGGACTCAGGAGAGTGCTCTGCTATTCAGTTATGCTCAGAAATAAAGAAATCCTCTTTCACTTAAGCACTGAAACAGGAATGCAGGAGGTGAGAGCAGCATTCAGACGTATATTTATCTAAGGAGCAAGGACATGAAGGGAACCATCCAGTTTCAGGGTTTGCATCCCTTTGCTTGCCTAAAGAACTGTTTTGTGTTTAGGACTGTCAGATTGGTCAGAGGTTGTACCACCTATACAGTCTGTAAGCTAAGGAGTTGAAATGTGCTGCTCCAAGTAAGCACCTGAAAGACCAGAACAATCTTAATTATCCTGCAAAGCAAGGCTATTCAGAATTTCCAAGTGGCTGTTTTCTATTTTCTCTGCTACAGAAGTGCTAACTCATCCATACACATTATTTCCCTCCTTCAAATTAACCCTTGGATATAAATGGAAGGAAGAGTTCCCAAATTTCAATGCTGCTTGTTAGAGTGTGGGAAGACTACACTAATAGTGATTTTTTATGTATGTCTGTGGAGTGCCTAGAGACTCCAATGAGGAACAAGCCCTTATTAAGTTTTTTAGAAACATAGAAAAGGCCTTGTTGCTGCCTCACAGACTTGTAGCCCAGTCTTTTTGTCTTTTTATTCCCATATTTATACTCACTGACATACTGCTGCTGTCCATGATAGTTTTTGCCTCTCCTACAGCAGAGTAGATCTTCGTAGGAAAAAAAATTGCTTGCAAGTTGCTAGCAGCTACAAGTTAAAAGTACTTGCTGATAAAAAACACAGACTTTCCACCTTGTTTGAAGCTAGAGGTAGTTATAGGAATGCCTGGTAAGAGCATTAGAAAAGACTGAACAGAGCTACTCTCTTATTTCTAGACAGAAGTCATTTGAAGCTATTGCATCAAAAGTTGTTTATAACCAAGGCATCAACTGCTCACAGCCCCATTTCCCAAATGTCTCTAAAATAACTAAGAATGTACTTCATCATTAAACTTAGAGCACAAATGTGCATCCTGCAGCCAAATTAAATCTGGCTTAAATCAGTTTATTTCTCCACACCTTAGGTTTGTGCAGGCTGAAATGCTCTTTTGGGGCCTCACTTTCTAATCAGTGTCGTCAGCTGAAGCTTTCATATGTCACACAGCATTTAGTCCAGCGTGGGGATTATTTCTTTCAAGTATTTTAAGCAGAAATAAACCCAGCCATGATTCCAACTGCCTGAACAAAGAGCACAGAGTGCAACATGCATTGCCTGGAACTGGCTGACAGAAGTGGGAACAGGCGTCTGTCAGATAAGCCCTGGCTGCTGTCAGGAACTAAGTCTCAGACCATCAGATCAAGATCTGCTCATCCTCTCTGGGGCTGCCCAGGTTGATCAGCCCTGCCGGGTGATCACTTCAGTTTCTTAGGGCAAAAGAAGCATGCAGAGAGAGATGAAGAAATGCTACTTTTGGGAGCAACCATGAAAAATGACATGACCAAGATTTAACTCTCATGTAAATGCTTTCATCCTGTTTTAAAGAAGTACCTTTTCTTACTATCCCACCCATACAGTTTGTGTTGCACCTGAGCCAGGTGCCTGATGGCTGGAGCTTCAATGTGCTTCACAGCCACCTCCTGTAGCAACAGGCCCCTCTCTGGCATGGGTGTTAACCAGCCCCCTGGGTGTAGCACATCGAAATGCAGTAGGGACAAGCTGGACATGCCCATGGGGACAGTATGAGGGGGTGACATCCTCCCCAGAAAGGCTATGGGCTTCACTGGCTGCAGAAACTCAAAAAAAGCCCTCTGCTTCTCTGAAGTGCCTTCTTCCTCCCCTCAAATGGTTTGCAAAGACTGCACGCTATGTATGGAGTCACCTTTTTATCTGTCTCTTCAAAAATCGTATTAAAAATTACATCAGTGCACGCTAACTATTTTTGGGGACAGTTGGTAAATGCTTGCATGGCATGAATCTACTGACTCAGGTTTGGACACCAAGCATGATGTTGTCCCATGCAAACATGGCATGAACATTGCTGCTCTCTGGGAAATCCAAGAATGCACATTTGATTTCACTGCTGAGCTTGCTTCTACTTGCAAAACACCCACCTTTTTCACTTAAACTTCTATGAAACATGGGATGATTTTGGTGCATGGATAATGGAGGTGGGGAAAATTCAGTCTTAATATGATGAAAACAACCACCCAAGAAGTAACAACCCCAGCCTTGTGAGATGTGACAGACCATGGGAGCATTAAAGAAAAGATTTTTCCTTTTTTTAAAAAAAAAGTGCATTCTGCTTCTGCAGCATTGCCAAGACAGGATGGCACCAGGAACAAATGTCTGCTCCCATTTCTATTTTGGATCAGGATCCTCCCTGTAGGAGCTCAAAACAGCCAGCTGGAGTTGATCCAAAGCCTGAAAATCAATGGGAGCTTTTGCACCAGTTCTGGTGCATGTTGGATCAGTTCATTGGCTCCCAAAGTACAATTGCAAAGACGAAGAACATCCAAACACTAACTCACAGTTTTATTGATTCATAAACAGGTTTTACTGTGCACTGCAAAAATGGTTATAGTGGCTTTTACTTCTTTATCTGGATTTTCGCATATCTCGATGTACTTAATTTTCTGCCTGAAAAGCAGAGCAGCAATGATTGAATCAACAGCTGCACTTCACTGATAAGGGATCAATTAACAAATTGTGAAGGTTTTGCTGTTTAGTTTTTGCTAACTAAAGTTCTGCACCATGAAGCAGTTCTGGCCCTGTTAACTCTGACCAGCCATGGTAACACTTCACACCGTACGTCCCTGGAATTTGTTATTACCTCTAATTCTGATGCAGCATTTGCAAAAGAGAGAAACATAAGTTTGTGTTTGCTGATGCTCTCCATTTCTTCAGTACAGCCCAATAAATATCAACTATTCCAACTTATTTTCAGCAGCAACATTCAACTGGTAAATGAT
Source organism: Aegotheles bennettii (assembly GCA_013398125.1). Classification (NCBI taxonomy): domain Eukaryota; kingdom Metazoa; phylum Chordata; class Aves; order Caprimulgiformes; family Aegothelidae; genus Aegotheles; species Aegotheles bennettii. The sequence goes on from VZRW01002212.1 coordinate 3,538, forward strand.
GACTGAGAAACTTCATCAAGCGGATTTGCAATAGGTGCAACTGCAGGCTGGGGAGTTGTCTTCTCCTTCCATGACAAGACAACTGCTGTGAGTATATACCAGACATTAATTTGTGCTCTTAGATGTTGAGATACTTCAAGCAGAAGTATGCAAACCCTGGTGCTGTTGCACATTGGAAGAACAATAGGAAGCCAGTATAATCTAAGCACTCTCAGAGTTTTCCAGAAAAAAATGAAGCAAAGAAACACTATTTTCTGAGCTAAACTGCAGATCCTCTTCCTGAAGCTTTTCAAAGTCTGTTCAATATCCTGGTGAAGGCTGAAACTGCCTCATAATCTATTTTCTGGAGGCTCTCAGGGAGCTGTGACACACCTGAAGACAGTCACACAGCCCAGATCCACACAGCAAAAAAAGGGGCGAAGCCACAAACCTGGGACATGGCTCAACAATGTCACCAGCCTGCTCTGCTGCCCTGGGGAAGAAGCAACACAGTGGCATCATTTTGAAACCATGTAGTCTGCTCTTCATATGCACAGCTCTATACTTTTCCCCTTCAACTTTGTCTGTCCTCAAGAAGACCAATAAATATGGTGTGTGTCTTGTAGGAAAAGAACTTATATATATTGGACTACAATATGTACAATATAGACTACAACTTGCCTATTGGACTATAAATAAGAGATCTGTGGAGGCTTCACACTAAGCCAGAACACCACCAAATGTATTCTCAGCTTCATGACTATTATGTTCGACATTTCCCAGCTTATCATTCACCTGTTCACTCATACAAAGAGACTACTCATTATCTTGGAGGACTTCCCAGTACAAGCCACACACATAAAACACATTTTCTCATTTTCTCCTTTTTTCTGAAGGCTTTGCTGAAGTCATTGAAGCCGGACAAGTCCCAGCACTTGCTTCAAGGTGAACTCACTGACCTGTTTAATCACACTGGAGACAGAGGTGTTTTCATGCAGCAGGGTCAGTAAAATGCCGCGTGCCTGAGCATCTATTTGCACACAATTTCCCAGGTTAGATTATGGATATTTGCTTAGAGGTTTCATTATTAAGGTATTTTAGGGATGCTTTTAATTCTGATCCACCAGAAGCAGAGAATCTTAACATATTTATTCCTATCAGCTAGACACACAAAGATTTACATCCTGGGTCACAGACAGAATTCTGACTTTGCTTTATATTGCTGACAAGCTGGCTACAGCTATTGCTCCTTGTCCTTTTATCTTCATACAAAGCAGGAGCCTACAGAAGCTTTAAAACAGCCTACACTAGATATATACCTCTTCATAGCAAAGGGAAGCCTTGCAAATAGCGTAACAACACGTTACCACCAAAAGTCACTTACCACTTTGAAGACTTTGACAAACAGGATAGAAGTTAAATAAGAACAAATGGACAAACTTGATATCCTGGATTCCACTAACACCATAATCTGTTGCACTCATTTCTGTGCTTCTTAAGAAAGGACCCTTATTACAGCATGGATTATGGTCATGCCATATGACACTGAGGCATAATATATCCCACTGCTCCTTCCTCAAACAGATATTGCTCTACTTGAGTGGTAGAGACCCTACTGAATAAAGTCAGCTTAAACATATACATGTATATGTATATAATGTATATACACCAGATTTATTTCCAGATCACCCAGACTCTCAGAAATCTATACAGGCAAAACACAGGAACTCCTTTTCACAGCTTCTCTGGCACAGCGGATGAATGGAAAAGCAGGGGAGAAGTAGCAAAGGATTTTATGCTTTATTTTTTTTTGTTTGAAAATGTCCACTCCTCAAAATGTACTTGCTGCTTTTGACAACAATGGGGTTTATCTTGCCTACATGCATGATACCTGCCAGTAAGAGGGGTGCTGTAACTGGCAGCCACGAGGCTATTGCATTCTCTTGGTCTCTTGATTTGTTCTCCTTAGAGATCTATGATCCTGAATTTTTAGGAGGCAAAGGACTCAGTGGGCCAGAGGCAGAGGGACCCTGTCTCATGCTTCAGCTGGAGTCAGAGCCTATGTTCCTGCCTCAGCAAACCCTTTAAGTGCCTCTCACCAAAAGAAAATGGTGGGGTCCTGCAAAAGAGGCAGCACTCTGTCTCATGGAAATACAGAAAGTCTCCAGCAGCCACAGGCTAAGGCAATCACTGCAGCCTTCAAGAAAGACAACATCAGAAACACAACCAACTGGCTACCCCAGCGAATGGCCAAGAACTGTAATAGCAAGGGCTCTCTCAAGAGCATCCTTTCTGCAACTGGTCAGAAACAGGAACTGGAGAGCTGTGGCAGCTCCTCGTGTGCACATGGATATCAGAGACAATGAGGGAGCTGCAGCACCCAACGACGTGTGCCTCCACACACCACAGACATGTCCACATCAGACCAGCACAGAAGAGCAGCAAACGTGAAGCCAACCAACAATTAAGCCTGACAGACCCATTTCTGCCAGGGGCCATGAGCAAAGGTGCAAGTTGAGTCCAGTAATTCAATGCACAAAAAGTTCATCTGCTTTTTCAACCCATTCTCAAAACCTGAATGTGTCTTGGGCACTGCCTCTGGCATGAAGGTCTCTTTCCCCAAGCACTTGTGTTGGTTCAACTAATAAAAATGCTCTCTAATGTTCGAGGAATTACTCCTGGCACATGTGTCAGCAAACTCGAGGCTGAGAGCTAATTGGATGGGGAAGTCAAAAGCACACTTCACAAAAACTGCTGCTGTTGGTGGATTACAGTCATTTTGAATCACAGTTGCTTAAACTTTCTCTACAAAGGACAGCAAAAAGCTTTTAGAAGTGAAAAATTTCTGACGTAGCTAACAGATACAAAGAGAAGTGACAAAAACTGATGGCAATTCAGGAGAAAATGGTAATAGTATAGTGTTGAAAAAGATATTTATTTTTTAAAAAAAGATCAGCCCTGCATAACACTTTCTCACCCTCATCTGCCTTAAGACCCAGATATATAGAGCCTAATTAAAGGTGTCACCAAGGCATCCAGGCCATGACGTTCTCCTACATGCTTCTTCCAAGTACTCAAGGGAAATGCCAAGTTGAAAAATGCCTCGGCTGACTTCATCAGTGCTGCTTCTAATTTCATGTTTCTGCAGAGACTTCCTGTGCTTTGTACATGTGAAGAGTCCTGCTGGCTGTACAGTGAAGTGAAAACTAGTGAATGTGTCTCCTAGCAACATTAGTTCCATTTTATACTTCCCAGTGAAAGGAATGCTGATCATTTTCTTTCCTACTTACAACCATTTGTGTTGCTGGGATGAAGATAAGGAACAGAGCAGCAGTGCACCCTAGAATTAAAAACATTATGAAAGTTGAGAAATCCATGCAGTCATTTTAACAGCTGATTTCTAACTAAGGCTTCCCTCTGGGTGCTCACACTGAATTTCTTTCCTGCAGAAACATTCCTCCCTTGCAGGAATGCAAATGCTGAATGAAAGGACCCTGCACGTGCTGCCACCCTCGATAAGGACTGCTGGCATTGAGTGCCAAACTGGAACTGGCTCCATGCTGATACAGACACATCCCCCAGCAGAAGCACAGCCAATGTTCCTGGGCTGGCTGGAAGCAACGGCAGGAGATCAGCCTGGGGGTCAAGGATGAGAGAAAGGTTCCAAGGTTGGCTCTATGCACCCTCCTTCAGAGGGATCCCCTCCAGGGAAGGTCCAAGGAAGGGTAGCATAAAGCCCTTCAAGCTGGTGATACGCCCTGGCATCACAGTCCTGAAGTACTGAAGTGCCTGGAATTAAGCAACAGCAGCAGCAACAAAAATCATGTCTCTCAAAGATAGACACTGTTATGTGGCACCTGACCCCCAGAAGCTGAAAGGTGACTGACTGCATAACCAAAAAGGCAACCAAGCATTCAGCCCTAACTCCTCACTACACACCTCCTGCCTCCTGCTCTTCGTGGCTCAAGAACTTGCTAAATGAGAATGAGCATCTTTAGGTTTAATAAGAAATGATCCGTAGAAGGGCAGAAACTAGACAGTGTAAATAGCTCCTTCATTTCCATCAATGGGAGCAGGACCTGCCCATGTCAGGTGGGATTCTGGATGATGTGAAGCACGGGGAAGTGATCCCTCAGCCATCTGTGTGTCAGTCAGATGGGGAGGGAAAAAACACAGCCAAGGCCACCCTGCAGTGAACGAGGTCCCCACGAGCATATGTGGAGCACAGAGAAGAGCAGATGTAATGCAAATATAAACAGAAAGCTCTGGTAATGACCCCTGCCACAGCTTTTTATTCCTCATAACACAAACACTTGTGATTATCTTGGCCTGGGGTGCTAGAAAGGGTAATAGTGTTCTTTTCATGACAGCTCTTCCACAGACTTAAAAATGCCTCAAATTAAAACTCTGTATTTTGCATTATACAAACAGATATTGATATCAAAGGGGAGAGGAATATTACAACTTTCTAGTGAGATCTACTATCCATTTCCAGGAGACAAAGCTGTTAACACAAAAAAACCCTACTTCAAAACTCTTATAAGAAGTGAACACTTCTTTCATGGTTGCATTAAATGCCACTCTTTATATAAGAGGAAATTCAATGGCAAGGATTCAATAGCTTTTAGGTACCTAATTTTCAAACTCCATGCTCTGCAAGACAACTGTGAGTTATTATTGGGAACCTGAGAGAAGGCCCTGAGGGCACAGCAGATCTCCAATTAAAGCCATTGGGCAAAGGATGCTCCTTCCACAATCTGTCCCTGTGGCAGACCAGCCCCTGGGTGCTTCTGGGTGACCCTGAGCCCCATGTTGGGGTGAGCCTGGTACAGAGAGCTGCTGCTCCTTTCCGTGTGCTCCCTCGGTGTCTCATAGCAACCCCAAACCATCTCAACACTGGGTGAAAGGCTACATACAAATAAAACTTCCTTGGAACATTCAAATTAATGCAAGATAATTACAGTTGGTTTAAAGACCAAAAAAATATCAAATAAAACCCAAGTTTGCATCTCTCTGGATCCCATCAGGCATTTCCCGTGTCAATGATTCAGCTGCAGAAGCCACACAGCCACTCCAGTCCTGTGGCTGCAATCCTGATTGCACATAACCTTGTCCACAGCTTTGCCTTTCTACAAGGTGACACAAGAGACACCCAGGAGACCTTCTTGTAATCAAAGCTTTCACTCCTTTCTCTCCTCCCTGCATTACTTGATCCATAACTTCATTAAATTCATTCTAACATTGCTCCTGTTGGGCTGTTGTCCCACTCCTCCCCCCTCTGGAAGCAGTCATGTCTTGTAGACACGGTGGGGCAATGCCATCTCCTGACTGATGGTAAAAGGGAAGGCGTTCAGGAAGGTGGAACTCAAAGCACCAACCTGCAGTGCCTCGCTGGGCAAGACAAGTCTCAGAATAGCAGGGCTTTTTCCAGGCACTGAAAAAATGTTTGACACTCATTCATACATGGACTGCTGAAAGAAGGGCTCGATACTCTGATGCATCATGGACCAGCTGTAGATCTGAAATGAGATATGACAGCAAACAGCCATTTCACATGATAAACCCTGCAGGAGGGAGGAAGATGAATAAAAGACTCCTAGTCTGAGGGGGGTTGAGTGGTACCATGGAAATGGTGTCCATCAATACACACGTGGATACACACAAGAAAACACAAGGACAGTAGCTGCTGGCTTGCTTTTGAGACCAAACTGAAAGCTGGTGTTATCAGCCCAAGAGTGGCACAGGGTACTGACTGAAATCCCCAGCATTTACAGGAAAATTTGGTTGTTTCAGACTTGGTGCTCCCATTCTCCTTTGAAAATTTGTTTTAATGTCAGAATTAGCACTATTTCAGTATCAACAGTGGAATACAGGAGGCAAAATGAAAACATTCCAGTGGCAGTTTTCCGCTCTCCTGCTGAGCTCCAGACCACCTCCATGGTGCCTTTAGCACCCCTTGTTGCACCCAGGCATAGCTGAAGCAAAGGCAGGCAAAGAAACTCTGCTACACCCTTTCAGTGTGGAAAGTAATAATAATAATATTGTTATATTTATTTTATCCTATAAATCTTCAACACACACACACAAAAAACCCCACCTGCATCAAAGAATGATCTCTGCCACTCAAGTGCCTTTTTGGATGAAATGCAGCTCCATTTGCATAAACAAATGGGTAACTCAGAACAAGAAATGAGGAATATTGTAGCCTCAAAAGTAGACTATTTTGCTCTAAATCTAAGCTTTGAAGATGTAGAAAAGGCTACTCCTGTGGGATTTACAATCACAGGATTTCCACTGTTGTCATCATCTGTACAAACTGCTGCCAAACCCCTCTTCAAATTGAGCAGTTCATAAATGTTTGCCAGTATTCAACAGAACAAGATGAATTCAGCAGTTTTATTTGCACGTTTGTTGCACTATTAATCTGAAAAAAATCCCTTCTGAATACGGAGAAAGAAAGTTTATGGCATCTGCTCTGGAGTCTGTCTGGGCTGAGACAACCCTGAATGCCCTATAATCGAGTTTATCTTTTCTCAAGGTTCAAATAAGTCGGTGTTTTGCCAGCAAGCTCTTCCGGGCACAAACACTTTATTCATATTTTGCTAACAAAGCAGAGGGGGTCTGGGTTGTAGGGTTTTTTCCCCCAATACTATTTGCTTTAAGTGGCCTTTCTCACGGAGAATGTATCTGACAGGGGGGGGGTCTTAAAAACAAACAAACAAAACACCTAAGGGAATTCTGGCAATTTAAAATAAACCCCCCTGATTTACTTAGAGCTTTGGTGATGCCCCAGGGATTGGTGCCTTAAAATATTTATTGGGTTTGTTGCCCACCTTCCCCCAGCCACATGTGCTCCCATCACCATCTGATGGAGAATTTCTCCTCTTCCTTCCTCAACAGCCAGTTCTATCCCCTCCAAGCCTCTCAGTACAACATCACCTCCACCATGATGCTGTCAGTCAAGCCTGTGTCATTTTATGACATTATTCTATCTGTGAGCAGGAAATGGAAACAACACCTCATTCCCCTTTCACCACTGTGTTTCTTCTCAGACAGCATTATTGATGAGCCCAGCAGACTGGCCTGCACCTCTTGGGTCCTGCTGGGACGTGCTACGTTTTCTTTTGCAACTTCCATGTTCCTGCAGTCCCTTTTATACCAGGCCTACTGATGTGCATTTACATTTAGAATGCAATTCAATTCTGCATGCAAAATATATAATAAAGTGTGCAACTTAACACTCACTGTGAATTTCAAGTGGTTGCTTGTGTCAGCCACAAACTGAAGTATTTTAATTCAATGCAGTATTTCCCTGCCTAATGCTATCCATATGCTAATGGAAAGAGATTATGTCTAGTATAAGATTTATCAGAATAAACTCAATTCATTTCAGGAAGCATCTCAGTGCTGCCTATCCAAAGTGATACATTCTGCCAAACACACATTGTATCAAATAAAAGCTCCTAGATACTGAGCATACTTGCAGCATTTACCAAAAATAATACATCTTTTTGAATCTTACCAATTCAACACAACTTATCATTCCAGCTTGGTGTTCAAATAAAACATTTGGAAACAATATCGTTCCCTGATGCCATTTTAATTACCCCATTTCTAATTCCATGCTCAAAGCAGACACTCTGTAACAATAAAACGTCTTCAAAATTGATATAAAACATAGTTAGGGTCACTCTACAAGGGCAGTAAAAGTAGATAAAAGACAAATTTGTATTTTAAATCTTGTAACGATAGCAAAATATTCTGAGCACACTGATACAGACGTCAACACTGATCAAAAACACAGTAAAAGGCATACTGAGCTGAGGTCTTTTATGGTCCCTTCTGGTAAGTATATGCCACATGATATGTGCACTCTGGGGCTAAAATATATCCTGACCATCATAAATACACATATTTTAATCTGAGGCAGATTTACCGGGCAAGAACAGAGGTGACAAGTGAACAGGAGTCCCTCTCTAAAGTATCTCTCTAGTGACACTGCATTGTCCCAGGCCCTTTTCTTTGTCACAACACAGCTGAACTCTGCAAGTTAACTGGAAATAAGGCAGATGGTTGCCCTTACAAACCCACGTCAAAATGTTATGTTCCAGGTTTAGACACACGTATGGAGCTCTGAATGGCTAAAGCAGAGAGCACAAGGCAACACTTATCTTCATTTCTTTAATATCAACCAGACAGGGGTATAACTCCCCTTCATGCTGAGCACCCACTGAAGCATTACCTTACCCTGTCAGCCCCTAAGACCACCACCAGACTTCTGGTGACATTTCCTCCACCAGACAGATAAACAGATAACAATCTTACTTTTAAGCAGAAATTCACCTTAATCTATTAATTACAAGAACACAAATGTCAAAAAAATCAATTTATATTTGTAGTCTAGGCTTTTTTTAAGGAACGAGTTTGGGTTTTTTAGCTTAAATCAGATGAAGGAGTTGGAACAAGAAGACTCCACTGAGGAAAATCAGAGTGACACAATGCCAGGCTGCACCGTATGCATGACCCAAAGGCCATTCACACCCCAACATGTGCATCACCCTGGGTATGTTTTCTGTAAAACTCTTCCAGTAAAAGCACTCAATATCCCCTCTCTTTGTTCCTACATAGACAAAGAATTTAACTATCACAAGTTACAGAGCCCTGTGAAGTCAGACTGGGCATTAGAGGCACTTGAACCATAGGCACACTGTGTCTTTAAGGTCACACTGGAGCCCAGAGAGCAATTCAGATGGAAAGCCAGGTGGGGTGTCACACCTTTGCCCGTGTGTGTATCTAGCACCACTGTAGATGCCTGAGGTTAGCCCCTGGGCCTCCAGCTGGAGGTCCAAAAAGACACAGACCCTCCTTGAACCCCCTCCTACCTGCCAGCTGCACACAGACACTGCAGATCCCACAGGGCATCCCAAACAGCACAGGACAGCTGTGCTGACGCAACTGAACCCCCCACTTCGGTGACAATTTTAGGATGAGCCCATCTGCTTTACAGGTCTGTTCTCTCTAACAAACAGGAGCCGAGACACTTGACTCACAAGTAGACACTTACTGTGACATCTATGGTGTTCCCTGGGGTGAGTCCCTTGGGGTCATTGTGGAGAGAGATCCTGACACATCCCTGAGAAGCTGAACAGCATGGACGAAACCCAGAACTTTTCTGTGCAGACTCCCAGATGAACTGCCTAAAAAACAGAGTAATGGTTTTTCTTGAAGTTCAAAATGTGTTTTTCTCAGTCTCAATCTCTGAACAGGTTGAAACAGATGACAATATCCCCCTTGGCTACTGCTCTCAAAAATGAGATCACCCTTAGAGACATGGCATTGCCATTTTCAGAACAAGTTCTGATTAAAGGGTGACAGCGTGCTCCACAGAAGAAAACAGGTTTTCTAGCACACAGCCGTAGGCAACTACAACTATTTGAGGCTCCATTTAGAGCAGAATGGAGAGTGCAACTTTTGTAAGCTGTTAGTATATCCACTAGTGATCATTACAGCTGATTAATGCTCACCATTCAACGCAAAAGAGAACGCTGTTTAGCAAGGCTGTCACATCCGAGAGGCACAGACAGTTCACCAAACATCTGGTGCCCAGGCATTGCAAAACTATTTGCAACACCTTATGCAAGGGGCAGAGCATCTCCTACAGAAGCGTTTTGTACCCTGCAAGCTGGATAATGAGACAACTGTAAATTATTTTTTAATAGGTAGCTCATTACCAAATGGTGCACAAGCTGAATTCTGCTTCCCAAACACAGACAACTCCTGCAGTCCCCTTTACCTGCAGTTTGCCCCTCCACCTTACACAGAAAATGAAACAAAATGGGTCCTTTTATTTTTGCTTATTTAGCCTACAATGCAATGCAGTACAACTATTTCCATTCCCACATTTTGTTTTCTGGTGTTAGGAAATTCAGTCCTTCATATCCATTACTGATAGAAGCCTACTTGAGCACACTGAAAGAATTATTTCCTTCCCCATTAGTCCACCTGGGCAGGAAACCCTGCACCTGAGCACATGGGAACCCAAGGTCTTCTGGTGCCTTGGAAATCCCAAAGGCAGTCACGAGTACTGACTCGTGCATTCCTGATGTAGCTAAAGAGGCAGAACTCGGTCCCCTCGCACACACCACCCCTTGAGAAAACCAGGTGAACTGTTTCTGCCCAAAATTCTTCCCCATAGAAGGGGAGCACAGCAGGTTAGGAAAGTTGAGCTCGACACTTCTCTCTGCACCTTTACTGAAGTACAGATGAGAGTTTTCTTCTCAAGAGACTCAGAGAAGTAATCCACAGAATTAAAGCTCAATTTCCTCTGCAATATGCTAAAGAATATGTTCCCAGAAAACTGTTCCCAGACAGTTTTCCAAACAGAAAAGAGGTCTTACCATTTCTTCCTTGGATTTCTAGCACTTACAGTATTCTCTGTGGGGGAACACAGCACATACAACATTTATAGCACTACTATTGAACAAAATTACCAGTTTTGCTTACAGGCTTCCCATCCTTCCCCACTCTGTGCAGTTTATATGTAGCATTGAGATATTTTCATACAGATGCAACAGATCTGTGTGTATGGAAATCTTATATATACCTGAGCAGTCTCTATATGGAACAGTTACTGCCCTTCTAGGTGCCATGGTAGTCCATAAAACTACTGCAGCAGACCAGACGTTACCTCAACCAAGGACTCCTCTGGAAAGCAAAGTTAATAAAGTTTTGCCTTTAACCCCAAGCCATGGGGACACAGATTTAACTCTGAGTCAGCATAGCCTTTAGACCTCTGCTGAACAGTCCAGAAGACTCCTTTTCCTGAGGCATTTTTATACCCTTACAGGGTGATTTCTCCAGTTCTTAGAGGATGCTCGGTATGGCCACCCAGGCTGTCTACCCTTAAGGAAAACACCCCCTGTAGGTTGATGGGAAACAAAGGTTTGAGTATGTCTGCTTACTGCAATATCATGTGTGTGTCTGCTTATTGCAATATCAGGTTTGTTTCTCGATGCTCTTCTGGATAAGTATGTTTGAACATGCCAAAAAGAAGCTACCCATATGATTAAATCCATGCCCATGCAGTAAGGCTTAAAAAACAAGTAGCAAACTACTCTAATTGGAGACACCAAGTGCTTTGTTGAGATGCACAGATGATACATAGCACACAGCCCCCCCTCATGCTGTGCCCAGGGCAGCCTGAACACACACGGTGGCAGGGTGCTGTTTGCCATCCTTCAGAGAGCTATTTCTGCTGCACTTCCCTTGCAGTTCTGAGCAGGGAGGCACTGTCTGTTCCCACTCCTTCCCTGCTACACCATGTGTTTTAGTCAATTATAGGCCAGTCTAGGTAATAAGCCTGGTGCACTTTCTGCACTCTCTCTGATGCACTTCACCACAGAAATCCCAATATTTGTGTTTTCCCTGCAATTTAGCAATAGATCTTGGCTGCTTTAATAGAACCCATCAAGCAACACAGCTCAAGCATGGAAACTCAGGAACACTTAATTTGAAGCCAACAGTTCCCAAGCCTTCCATCTCAGCAGCTATTCGGGGGCTGCAGTTTTTTAAAATGTGTGTTTTGGCAGAACGTGTCACAGCACAGTACACAAGCAAGAGCTTTATGGGTAATCTTATTCAGACAACAGTACATATAGATTATAACCATATATCCAATACCTACTGAGACTGCACAGACCTAAGTCCCCGATGGAGAACAAACAGAGCCTGTGCAGATTCCCAACTGCTTCAGTAAGCAGGATCAATGTTGAAATAAATGGGTGGAACAGCCAAATTTTCATCCTTCTGAATGAATTTTTCATCCATCTGAATAAACCTCAAGCTTTATTCCGAATTACTGTGTGTCTGTAAGTATACAGACACAGCTGCTGAAGAGCTGGCAGTCAGAGAACATAAGTAACCTATTGGAAAGGCACAACACATACTTGACAGCTTTGATAATTTTAAATATATTTAAGAAATTAGCAGTCACTCCCACCACGGGGACTTGAGTCAGAGAGAAACACTGAAGTGCTGAACACTGTTTGGGGCAGTTTGGTCAGAATTGTTCTTCCAAACCTGGCTACAGAAAATAGCAGGCCATGGAGTGCTCCAAGAACTGAGAAAGGTTGTAAAATGCCCTATTAGTAGCAATCACACCATGTTGCCATTTGCCATGAACAGCAGTCAAACAGCCACCGACTTGAATACATCCACAGGCTGCAAATAAAACAGCCATTCTCAAGTTTCATTAAAAGCAAGCAGCAACAGCACTTGGTTTTGACTGTTTTCATGTCAGTCTACTCACTGGTGTGCATCTGATTTCTGTGCTGCTTTTCTTCAGGTGGCCACACGCTGCAGGAGGAGAACTGGCTTCCCACCTTCTGCCAAGACCACAGTCCTGCACTTTGAAAGGAGCAATCTTAAATTTTTGTTGTTATTATTGTGTTCTCCTTAACAAAAAAAATCGAAAGCTGCTACTACAGCTTAAAAAGCAGCAAAGAACTGCTGAGTAACATTCAGAGGAGTTTCAGGGCATGCTTCGCACACAGATTCTGCAGGGAAATGCTGAGACACGTTGTTGGAGCTAGCAGACCAGGCAAAGAAGGGAGAGAAGGCTTTTAGAGCTGTCCAGTGCCAGAGACAAGATAATTAGTCTTCCAGAAGCCTTGTTGCCTCAGTTCTTGTTTGAACATTGAAGGATCAGCTCTCCTCTGCTGACTGTGCAGTACAAGCCATCAAGCCACAAACAGCAGTTTGCTTTTTGAGATTGCACGCAGCTCCTCAACCCAAACAAAACAAGTGAGCAACCAACAAGGTGGTCAGTGCTGGTTGAACTGCAGCCTCCAGGATCCAGGCAAGATCCATTCTGCCATATTCCTAACGTGATTTTGCTTTCCTCCAGCATCTCATCATGTAAAAAGGAATATTAAAAATATCATATAATATAGGATCCTCAAGATAAAACATTCAAAGTTAGAAGATCAAAGCTGAAAAATGAGAAGTTGGACAGAACAACTTTCTAACCATGTTTGCAAAAAAAAAAAAAGCTGCAAAGAAGAAATCCCTTGCCACACAAGACTCACCTTTGCTTCCCAGCCTGTGGCCACAGCAGCTCGCCTCAGTCACACCACAGGCTGGTTGCTAGTAGCTGGATGGGAAGCCTAAATGAAAAAACCCAAACTGCCTTGGGAAAGGGGTACTGTTAATTTTTTCTCAGCTGTATCTTTTCAGCCACCTTCAGCCCCACACATCAGAGCACCACAGCCACAAAAACTTCTTTATATTTAGATGTTTATGGTTTTTTTATTTATTGTGTATTTAACTTTACAATCCCCTCCCACTATACAATTACCTACCCTAGTCAATAAAAATACTCCATCTGTGGGAGGTTTGCCCAGCTCTCCCACATAACCCTCCTTATTTCCCTGAAAGAGAAATTAGCAGCTTGGCCTAAAATGTGGTTGAGTGGCGTGGTGTGGCATGGCATGGCTGCTCCTCTGGGCATTAATTACCCATCCAGCCCAAACTGCAGTATAGGTCTTATTCCTGCTGTAAAGAGGCCATGCCAAATCAATAATGAATTAATACTCCTTCACTTAGGGCTCATTAGGAACCAGCATAGGAGTATCCAGGTGAGTGCAATCACTCCAGCACTTTGCAGGCTGCATGCATGGGGACCAGGCTCTACATCTGCATCTACATCCCCTGCAAGGGGACAGCTGAGGGGGCAACTGGGGACAAATAATTATGTCATGGCATTCAGGAATTTCTTCTGTTTGGGGTCCTGGCACACTGTGTATTTGACAGGAGCACTGCAATTGTTGCCATTTGAGTGTCAGACCAGCTCTTGTTCCCTGCAGGACTGGTGTCAGGTGTCTCCCGGAATGTCCAAGCTCAGCCATTAAGAGGCTCCTGAAAGAGTGCTCAGTCCTGTGCTGGCAGGCGGTTGACATCAAACTTAACAATAATACAAGAATTCCCTTTTCACAAGAAATTCACAAGAAACCTACTTCAAACTCATCCTTTCGATTAGTTACAGCAAAAGCTGCCTTTAAGAATAATGCATGGCACCCACTTAAGACTGGCTCCTTTTTAATTTTAGATATTTAAACATTATCAATTTTAATTTTAGATATAATCAAACAAGTTCACAGATGTGCTTGCTAACACCTTCCCAAATACAGGCTAAGGCCACCTCCACCTCTACGTTTGTGTCTGTCTTTATATGCACACCCAGTATAACTATCATTAGAAGAGATTGAGATGTCTCCAGTTAGAGAGAAAAGATGTTATAATATAATACAGTAAATTAAATAAAATCTCCTCAGAGAGACAGAAGGCACTGAGCAGCTCTGAAGATTGAATTTAGTCCCTGTCAAAGATAATGAGATAGCAGACAGATACAAAGGTCATCAGGTGTCTGAAACACTGGCTCTGGTCTCCCGCCTCCTCATAAAAAAGCACATTGACTTGATTTTTCTGGGGAAGATATGCTTGCTGGTGAAGTTAATTGCTAACGCTTGGAGTTTGTTTTCTCTATTGACACAGTAACAGATACTAATGGACTCGATGCTCAGCCGTGCTCAGGATTAAAATCAGCCCTTAGTAGCTTTAATCTCCAGTGACTTTCTAACTTTGCTCGACACTGCACTGTGTAATCTTCTAAGGATTTAAGCAAATGTCAGAAGTGAAATGTGTCCTTCCTTGCAATTCTTCATCTTTACATACAATTGGTATGATTAAGTGTGATTGCTTTTACAACATGCAGACAGGCAACAGAGATTTACAGAAATTACATTCAGAGCTGACAAATCAGAAACTAAAACCTTCCTCCCCTGTCTCCCCCAGATCCAGCTGGGCTCAAACAGTTCCACCTCTGCCTGCTGCAGGGACCGAATTTATAACTTTGTGCTCCTCAGGGAACCTCCCGTGTCCTAAGGACTTCCCAATAACATATGTTAAACCAACTCTGAGGACATCCTATTTACATAAAAGCATTACTTAAGCTCGGGATCAGTTCTTTCAGCTCAGGCCTATGGACAACACTTTGCATCTGAGGAAATCATGACAGCAGATAAGAACATTGGTCACACTACTCTAAGGCTGAAGGTTGGACCCAGGGACACTGCCCCCCCAAGAGGACCTTGCCCAGCTTTGTGATTATGTACAAGCCAGTAGCTACTGTTTCATTTGGCTTGCTACCAGCCAAGCATGCTTCCAGAACCACTTCTTTGGCAGCGACACTGATTCCAGCACCTCTCCTCAAGTGGCCGAATCCTTCAAGGATTACCAGGAAAAGGAGTGATGGAAAGAGGGCCTAGCTTATGGAGCTACCTCATTTTGACCTTTTTCCTGCATGCAAAATTTATTAGGGTAAGAAACTGAAATATTTCCTTCAAGAAAGAAAGAAAAAGACAAAGCAAGAGGTAAAAAACTGGGCAAAATGTGACAATGATGAACTCCTCTCCCTCCCTCATGACACAAGGCTGCACAACAGGGTGAGTCTGGGCAGTTTAAGCTTTCCTACTTGCAGGGTTAAATCTATCCATTTTTCTCAACAGTAGGTTAAACATTAAGACTACTTTTGGCCTGAAAATCCCTACTGCAAGGCAGGAAGAAGGAAAGGGTTTGCACTGTATTTACCCATGGACATAGTAGAGAGAGGAGATAAAAAAAATGCACTTTGATCATCTACCCAAGTGCACTGCATAGCTCTCCTGGAAACAAACTCCCTGAGAGGGCTGAGCTGCTCAGCCCACCTGGCAGTCCCGTGCTCTTCCCTTTCTCTCCAGCCCTAAAATGAAGCCTCAGCCCCTGCCACATGTCAGCCCTCCCCTCTAACCTGATCCAGGAGCAAAGAGTGCTCAGGCAGAGGTGAGGATGACTGATTGGGACGTGGGATTCCTCCTATATTTGCAATTTTCCTTTAGAAATTGTCACGTGAGATTAGTTCATTATTCCAGAGTAAAGAGGTTTAGTTTTGGTTTTCCCCAAATCCTTCAACATCAGACATGCAGCTCTTCTATTCTTACTACCCAGACTGAACACGTTATTCTGTTTCCTGATTACAGTTATCTTATGCTTCCAAGGCAATTAACACCACTTAAGAGTGCCCCTAAAAACGTTCTCCACACGAATGGCACAGCACAGATAATCCTGGCTAACGGGAGCCTTTGCAAGGGGAATTCACTCACTAGACCAATCAGTTATTATTTTTTTTAACATTAATGGGACTTCACAGTATTAGGTAGCACAAAGTTTTGGGAGACCATCACAAAGCACCTTTGAATCAGCAGAAGGACAGCCTGCATGGACCAAATCCATGCTCTGGGAAGCTGGACTTGGGCACACCTCCCCACTCTGATCTACCCACCTTCAAAGCAGGCAAGCAAGCAGCAACAGCAACAGCCACGGATGCATCTTTCAAACAAAGATGCATCCAAATGCTGTCCCAGCAGAGAACTCCAGATGCTGTGCTACTGCTTTTCATGCTGGAAGGAAGCAAAGGTCAGATATTAGAGCAAGGTTAAGCATGAGAAAATGACAAAAGGGAATAAAATCTGGTTTAAGGAATGCTTACCCGACTGAATGGCTTAAGGAAGAGCCATGTCCAGGTGCCTGTCCCTATTTCTAAACTCCTGTGCACACTGACTTAACTATGAACGTAGGCAGTCATGTAGAGACCAATGTTCCACAAATTATCCATAGTAATGATGGTTTTCAGGTAATACAGAGAGGGAAAAAAACCAAACCCACACCAGTTTGCGCAGATGGTAAATCCACAGCTTAAATTAAAGGATGGTCCTTTATTATCCAAACTTTAAATTGAGGCATTAAATGTGCAGATTTAATAAGCTCCCCCACAATTTTACTGCCACTCCACTTCCACCAGGGAAGAGCAAGGTTGGTAAGGGGGGAAGGAGAATGGAGCTCAAAGGCTAATACAAAACAGAATTATTTTTTCTGAGTGCGGAGGATAAAATTCCTGCTGTAGGCCATTTAGCAGCCAAACTACTGACCATGTCAGTTCTATCTGAGAGAGCACAATTCCTACACATGCAAATGACCCTACAGACTGACTAGACAACACAAAGCTACACATCATCAGGATATTAGACACATACAGCATTCAAAACCCATTTTTTTTTAGGTGGTGAGATGTTGTTTCCTAGCTACTCCTATGAGAAAATTGCCACAAACCACATACACAATTCAGCTACCACAAAGCAAAGACCTTTTATGTCTAAAAAGAAGAAGGATGCCTCTGCTACATCTTGTTGCAGCAGAAGCTAAAGTCATTCATTACCTTTTGAGGGATAGCTCACTTGGCCCAGCTCTCCAGTAATATTTTTCCAACACTGCATTTAGGGAGTCAGTTGCTTCCATTTTCTTGATTACAGATGATTGGTAGTCTGAAACACATCAGCACATTTGTAGACTGGGAGGGAGAGGAAAAGCACAACATCCTGGCCATACTGGCATTTATTGATGGTTGGCCTGTAGCTCTGCATCTCTGGTAGTTAAATAGGAGCAGTGACACTCAGCTCAGAGACTTTGAATCTGAGTAATCAAAGACACAGCAAGAGGCTGTGTAACACCCCCGGACAAGAGAAGAGACACTGTAGGTCAGAACATGGCAGTAGGTGATGAACACAGGGGAGCAGGAGCACTGAGGAACATTGCTGTGTGACCCATAGCATCACACAGGAGTGAAGCAGCAACCAAGGAAATGAGAATGAATAAGCTGGGTGAATGAACATGGGAAGCAAAGAGTTTGGTGTCCATAGGAGATGGGTAAGATGAGATGGGGTAGACTCAGCAGACAACAGCAGGAGAGGTAAAGCACTTTACAGAAGAAGCAGTAAGACAGCTCGATTACTTGGGGGGAGAAGGGTTACAGAACAAAAATTGATGCTACAAGAAGTTTGTGAAGCAGATGTCAACAGGGATATACCTTTAAAAACAAACAATCCAAAGAAAATCTGTGGTTAACCTTATGGATAAGATTAAGGGTGGACATATTTTTTTGTTAAAATAAAAGCAGTGTAGTTAATCACGAGGGCTTTGACAAGTTAGATGGCTCATGCCTGGCTCCTGCCTTTAGAGACTTATCTGAAGAGCTGGCACTGTTACTGTCTCACATGCACTCTGACTTCTTAGATGGACAGAACAACTTCAGATCTGAACTGGCTGAATTGTTTCTAGAAATATGCACAAGCTTCCCTCCCCTTGACTATTATAGTGATGATATGTCTC
The DNA here is from genome assembly GCA_013398125.1 of Aegotheles bennettii. Lineage (NCBI taxonomy): Eukaryota > Metazoa > Chordata > Aves > Caprimulgiformes > Aegothelidae > Aegotheles > Aegotheles bennettii. The sequence continues at coordinate 21,775 of VZRW01002212.1, forward strand.
AGTTAAATGTGTGAAATTCATTGGGATAAATACAGCTCCAAGTTTCAGAGACACCATCTATGCCATCAGACATTAACTCAAGTCATAAGAGGTAGAACTTGGGTAAGGAGCTGGAGCTGCTCCCCACCCTGGTAGACTTCCCAGTCTCCTTCAGCTTGGAGGAATCTCTAATACTTCCTCTAGGTTTTGTTTTAAACGATTTGGCTGGTCTTACGCACACTACAAAGAGGCCACTGTCCTTCTTCCGAGCCTTGATAATCTGCTGCAACAGAGCAGAGTTTGCTCACAGTGAAACTTTGGACGAGATTCAGCCATCACAAATGATAACAGCAGGAAAGGAGTCACCCAAACAGCAAAGAAAAATGTCAAATTTCTCATGCTACCACCAGGTGATTCAATTAAGACAGCTGTCCACAATGATAGATGGAGACTTAAATGTCTCTGTGGTCCCATATTCAAGCTAAGGATATGCCAGATAAATTAGAGGGAGGTTTATGAAGTGGGTTTAAAGCAGCAAGGTGACTTGCAATGTTACTGTTTGAAAGCTGATTCATTCATTCTGGGAACGTCAGGCAGTACTTCTGCAGCAGAAGAGAGAAAAGTGAGAAACCTTATAGACCTAAAACAAGTTCATCTAGTGGGTAGCACTTCATTATAACCAAAGCCCTTGGTATTTGTCAAGATTTATAGTAAACGTGTGGCTTTGAAATTAAAATTACCTTGGAATGATAACCATCTATAATGCCCCAGCATATAGCCCACAATTCAGTAAAGCTTTCCTTTATAAAAATGTGTTTCAAAGTTTTCTTAAGACATTCATAATGGCACCTTTAAAACAACTCTTCACACAAACGTCTTGTTCAGGAAGGCTGATATGAATAATGAAAAGAGAAGCACACAATAGCTGTCTGTAAAGAGGAAAAAAAAAAGATCTCTTACTGCTTAAAATATAGGTGTTTAATGCCATCCCTTCACCCGCCACATTATCCATCTGGTTTCTGGTTGAGAGCATGCAGGAGAATACCCAAAGCACAAATCCATCTAGCTCATTTCTGGGGACTACTGGCATGAGATTTCTTTTACCATTGCAGCTGAGATATTCAAGGTTCCACGCATATATTATTCAGCAGCAAAACGCTTCTTTATTCCCAAGGCTTCAGAAGCAGTGTAACTGATTGGGACAGCACTGCATATTTATGTATAGAAGAACAATTGCATTCACTCTAGAGCCACCAAGGCTGTAACTCACATGACTGTTTCCAGCTTACTCCATAAATCGTGCTAATACTGGTTGCACTGTGTATTATCACTAAGAAAGTCTTCAGGGATGCATGTAGCTTAGCACAGCAGGCACTGCGCCCTCACCCATCCCAGAAGCTGCTTCTGCAAAGCGCCAGCAATCACTGGCAGTACACACTGCACCTGCCAGGTGCTCACGTGTGGCCAAAAATTGTGAAAAAAAAACCACTTTAAGGCTTAACTAAGCACACAAGCTAGTACCCTCTGTCTGATCACTGCCTGCTGCTTAAAAAAACACAATCATTACATACATAATATTATAGAAGTTGGTAAACACCACTAACATTGAGGGTTGCAAATGGAGATGCATATTGAAGGTGCTCAAAGAACACACGCTGGCTCCAACAGCCCAAAACGAGCTATGGATTCTCCTTCATAGACATTTAATCACTTCTTCGTACGCCATAACCAGTAGAAAAATTAGGAGAGCCTCTATTAAAATTCTGCCGACATTTTTAATTAGTTAATGGCTTTTTCCACATCCTAGGTGTATGCTCAGGATCCTCAGCTGTACAATGTGAGCATTACTTCTTTAGGAAATGTCTCCATCTGCACCTCCTTCTTGTAGAATACCACGGGTGCCTTGTGTAGATCTTTCTTTGATTCACTGCGGGCATTCTGTACTCCAGTTCATCAGAAATGCCCTCAGACTCATCAGTATTTCACACAAACAACTACTTCATTAGCTTTTATAGTTTTGGGGCCTACATAGCCTTGCTTTAGTGCATACAGGATGCTATATTTGGTTGTGCTTTATATATATATGCATGACAAGCTGGTCCTGCCCTTCCCCTCTGCTTGCACACCTCTTGCAGAGCTGTACACCACGTGTCTAGTTGCACGACACCGTGTTCCACATTTGTCTTCACTTGCCCTTTTAGCTCACTACCTTCTTTTCCTTAGTAAGATAAATTGTATCAGCTAAAGGACGCTGGAAGACAAGCCTTTTATCAACAGGGAGAAGAGGCAAAAGACAGAAAGGAAAGCATTTGTCTGTATGTCTGGACAGAGAAAGCTCAGACACTCAGCATGGGAGTTTTCACAAACTTTTCTTACATGTAGGTAAACTCACCAGCTTACCCATCCCCATGGGACAACACAGTAACACAAAACTGTCCTGACCAAGGGAGGGTAGAGTTTAAAGAGACATTTTTCCTTAAGTCACTTAACTCAAAACGTAGCTCAACAGATGCAACATGACTTAGCTGTAGTAGGCTCCTAGAGACCAGGCATCCAGAAGCAGGGCTTTCCCAGTTCCCCCAGTGCCTTCTAAATTTTGAGACTGGAAATGTTTGCAATGGAACATCTCCTGCAGTCCAGGGCTGTGTATTCAGCTGTTGAGCACCACTGCTCTGCTGCTGTCAATCACCAGCCTATGTTGAGTCAGGCTACCACCGCTGGCAGGAGTCAGGGAGGAAACAAGAAGCAGAGGCTGATTTCACACTCTGCCAAGAGGAAAGAACTTCAGCCAGACCATGAAGCTAATGATCACTGATGAAACCTGGCAAAAAGGGAACAACCTGATAACTTGACAGTTTGGCAGAACCTGCCAGTATTTTCTGACGTCTGAGTCGTGTTCGTGTGGCGGAAATCGTTCCGGCCCAAGTTGTCTCTCACTTAATTAGCCATTTGGCAGGAACAAGGAGTCACTGCAGAATGTGTGCTGAAGCCAGAACGTGCAACTCCATCTGCCTAAAAATAGATACAGACAAGATGAGAGATGCAGAAAGAGCAAAACAAACTCTTCCCTCTCCCACAGATAGACTCGCCTGGGAAGACAGACTGATACCCTCCCAGAGAAGCTTTCAGTCTAAAATGTACACTTAAATCAACACGCTGCCTCCTGTAGCATACAGGTAGTGGTGTTCACCTTTTAAGCAGTAAAAAACTGTATAAGAAAATATCTTAATGTCTAAATATGTGCTTATCCATGAATACTGGATCAGTAGTTACTGACAAAGAGGAGATGGGGTTTTATAGCCACACTTCTGCAGTTGTGGTTGTACAAAGGCCATTCTGGAAAACGCAAACCAAAGCTGTTTTGCCCAGACTCAGCTATTCAGGCAAGACAGACTATGTGTATGGGGAGGGGGAACAGCTCCAAATTACAGTTTCTGCCCGGTTCAAGCCTAGGACTCTGCATAAATTTAAGTCCTTCTCCATCAGACTAAATTAATATCCAGTTGAAATCAGTACAACATACTCTGTGCAACAGATTCTTTAAGAGTAGCTAGTTGAAGTATATTGAAGGGTTTGGCAGAGACAGATAAGCTATTACTAGTACAACCCAATGTACCTAAAAAGCAAATTCAAAAGATAACAGCTCTGGGAAAAAAAGTTAATGTAAAAAATGTCAGGTTACAAATAAGAAATACAGGGTGTTCAAAAAAGATGGACCCAATTTCAATTGAAGGTCCATTTCAATTGAAGGTCCACTTCAATTAAAGGTCCATCTTTTTGAAACACCCTGCAGTACTCTCATTGAACATAAAATAGGAATAGAGATGCTTGAGCAAGGGAAAGTTTTAGCACTGACTTTATAGCCAAACCAGATACAAGGAGAGAGGGATGAACATTTATTTTAGGCAACACTAGTCAAGAGGTCTTTATTGTGCTTTCTTTGGAGCAAATCCTCCCAATAAAACAACAGACATGGTGTTTTCACAGAGACTAGGCTCATTTATCCTTCCTTGAAATTCAAGCATCAAAAAATCACCATTAAAAACTTGATTAGAATCCATGGCAACAATCTGAGACCTGAAGAGCAGAATGCCACCCTGCTCAAAGCTGGAAAACTGAGGGCAATTCACATACCCAGCTTCTTAGCAACTACTGGGAAATAATATTGTCCTAATACTAGGAATAATATTGTCCTAAACTAAGCCTATTTTTTTCTACAAACCTCACCCTTCGAGTAACCGAATTTCCTTCAAGTCATTTCTTCATCCAAGGAAGAGGCTGCATCCAAAGCTCCTCCCCGTGCTCCATCATTTTATTTTGGTTTTTTACTACTTGCTTTTGGTCCCAGCTCAGTGCTCTGACAGCATGAGCCACAAAGGCAATACTTGCAGTGAATCCCATCTAGTGAAGTTTCAATGAAAACAAACATTACACAGGCACAAATTTCAGACTGGATGCTCAATACCAGTGTGACCTATTTAGGAAAATTAAATAAAGAGAATAAGATTTTCAGTCTTCAAGCTGTTAGTCTAAGTTCTACATACTAAGGTTGCAAGCCTTGATTGAAACATAGCAATACAGAAAACATAGGTACTGTGCCTTGGGAGCATCATGAGTACCTACCCAAGAAGAACACAAAAGCAGCACTCAAACACTGCAATACTTTGGAAACCAACAGCACTGTCATTCTGATTTCCACAGCCTTAGCTCCTGCAGAGAGGACAGGTAGTGCCTAATCAGGGTCTGTGACTACATTAAAAAGGATACTAAAAATTATTCTGTTACGAGGTCACATGCAGAAACAATTCCAAAATAAAGGTGGCTAGAAAGTTTCTGTAGCCTGTGTTACGAGAAAGCTGATGAGAAATGCCCTTTCAAGCCTCATCCCTGGATTGCAGTGTTCAAATAAACGGGCAGAGCATGGAAAGACACAGCAATTGTCAGTCCTCAAATGCCTACTACAGCTATAATCTGGGTTATTGTGTGCCAAAGCTAAGCTTTACCAGGCTGATTTGCTCTTCATCCCATGATTACAGAGAAGTTAACCTGTTTGTATGGAACCATCATAACTCACATGCACAAACATTTGTTTGTGTGATGTAACTCAGTTGATGGCAGGACAGGGATACCATCAAGCACCATCTCCTCCAAAGATCCCCTCATTTCTAGAGCTGCCAACATACTCAGGACTCAGAGCAGCAGCTACACAACTGTCTGCAAAACTTTTTGTTCAGCTGCCAGTATATCTGCATTATCCCTAAGACCTGAAGCGTTCTGTCTTCGTAACTTCCCGTCCCTGTTTCAGACCTTGCTGGATCATTTTATTCTCCTGCATGCCTAGGGCTGTGAGCAACTGCTGCTCATTTAGATGAAGGATTTCTGCTGAACAATTTTTAGAGAGAGATATTCTCTCCTGGCTATATTCTTCTAAAAAAAAAAAGTCTGCAAAAATAATAGCCTGCTTCTGCCAAGAAGGAACTGTAAGAAAATACATATTTCTCTTCTGCATTGAACTTTTTAAGTTGAATATAAACAATAAAATAGCACTCCTCTGCCCATTACTTTCCTGATGGGATCACAGATGGCTTGAACTCTTTAGTCAAGTCTAAAGAAATCATCCAGTTATGACAACTGCTACATTTGTTCACTGTCTCAGTTGAAAAAATAAATACATAAAGAGAGAGGGAAAGGGAAGAAGAGAGGGAGGAAGCATCCCTTACAGTTCTAGCTACAGGTGCTGTGGGTCTCAGCACACTACCTTACTCATTTCTGCGCTCCACAAGGCAGAAGCAGCCATGTCTACATTATTCTTGACAGATCTTCTGGCTCCGATGCTCTTTTCAAGTAAACACATCAGCTTGCTCACCTTCATTATTCCTCAAAAATTGTTCCTAGTTTTTTTCTCAAATTGTCTTTCCTGTCCTAGCCACCTTGGACACAGAAACAGGTTAGTCCCTGACCTCTCAGAACGGCCTCGTGGGGTATGGTTCTTTCCTTTTGAGGGTTGTTAGCTTTGCTGAGGGGGTGTTCATTTTCATCACATCACTCCTTCTGTCCTTTTTTGTAGCTTATTTTTAATCCAGAAACTTCAGATGCTCAGAACTCAACTGGACATGGTCATGAACCACCCAACCTCATGAAACTTAACGAAGCTCGCCCTGCATTAAGCATGAGGTAGGATGAGCTAATTACCCACAGTCTCTTCCAATCTAAATTATTCTATGATTCTGCAATTCTATCAAAAGAAATCCACTCCTTAAAGTCTCTCATGTGACTTTATCTCCAGATAAATACCTCACTACAAAAATACAATGAGCTGACAACAAACTAATTGTCTAAAGATAACTTGATGCAGTAATGATTTCAACTAAACTGAATTTAAATTATTCACTTATCCTCTGACAGCCCTCAAAATGGTCTAATTCTTTTCTTTTATCTTTTAACTTCAGCAAGGCAGAAGAGGTCATCTGAGAAACTTGTGTTGTTACTGTTCTAAAAACCCACGCTCTGACTTAATCTAAACTTGCCTAATCAGACTCTGATAACAAAGAACCTGCCACATGAACAGCCTGAAGAAATTTTAAAAAATGCTGTAATGGTTAGAGATCTCAGTACATGGAGAATTTATCCGAATATGCTGCTGATAACAGCCAACACTTCTGTTCAATTTACTCCCTCGAGGAACTTGTATCAGTTAATTCCTCTCTCGTTACAATGAGACAACTTCTCAAGGCTGACAAATAGACATTCAAAGTTTGTCACCATTTCTCTTGTTAAAGCTTTCCAGAAGTGATACAGATACAAATAATTTATGACAGACTTTTCCTTTCCTTCTTCCTCACTGGCGTGTACAGGGAAGTGGGCTTCACTGCCTTTGGGACAAAAACCAGAAAAGAGCCTGGAGAGATCAGAAGGTATTTCCCTTCCTGAGCTTGACTTACCAGCCAAATCAATACTACAAGTCCCTAAAAATAGTTTATTTCATTTACAGGGAAAGGAGGTGTTCTGCTAAGCCAATCCTGCATCTCCCATGGGAGTCACCATCAGGCAGCTCCCAAGACAGATTTCTTCTCCAGCAGTGCTACCAAAACTCCACAAGAGCAGGCAGCAGAAGCAAATCCAAGGGACACCTTCCTTAGAGTAACCTACTCCTTCAAAGAGGCACCACAGCGACACCTTTCTGCCAGGACTTACTGTTTGTACTCTCTCTTCAGGGTGTTGAAAATACACCTTTCCCAACCACTTTTACACACTCCTTCACCATTCCTTTGGGATTGAAGGCTGCAAACTAAACTAGTTGTGATGGGAAGGAAGGACAGCTCTGCTGTGCAGCTTTAGGTACAGTAAGGAGAGTGTGCTCCCCCCCCACAACCACACACACGTACTCAGCAGGTGACACAACTGGAGGAACACAAAAAGCAAACTAAGGAGAAAATTATCTCCAGGTAGTTTTTGTTTAAAACTTGGAAAACTCTTTAGAGCTGGCACTGTCATAAGGCCCTGTAGCTTTTCAAAAAGCATTTCAGTTGTGCATGTAACTAAAACCATAGGGAAGATTTAGAGCATGAAAGAAAAAGAATACAACATCCAGGAAGCTGTAATAAGGGACAGCTTCCCATTGATGTCAAAGCAACAGCACAATAGACCATAACAAAGACTTATGGAGGGAAGGAGGAAAATAACAGTTGTCTCCATCAAAACTCTACTTAGAAAACCCCAGAAAGTTGCTATGCCTATTAAAATCAGACATAGAAACCAAAACCTTTTAATTTACTTCCAAAAAATCTTTCCAGTACAGGAAGAGCAGATTTATGAATGCCAAACTAAGCTGCCAGCTGTACCTTCCAGACCCAAAGTCATCTTCTGGTCCCTGACAAGCTCTCCAGAGCTCCTTAGATTTAAGGCACACTTTTAATTAGATGAGTATGTTTTCCTCCTCAGGTACTCCACCTCCTACTTTCTTTTTTTGAGATACATCTTTCTCCCATCTCAATTTACCATTAATCACAAGTCCAATAAATTATTATAATAATCCAAAACGATTGATTTTTCACATAGCCTTTTCATGGGGACAGAGCATAAAGCTACCAGACATTTGAAAATTAGAACAAAAAAGACATGCAGTTTCCCTACAAACCCCTGAGGCACTTGGGAATGTTTTGACAAAAAGAAAGTACATGTTCATACACAAAAGCAAATGACCACATCCCCTTGGATAGTGAATCTTAGTTGTGGGCACAAATATGGTTTGCTGGGCTGGCAAAGGGTTACACTGTGCCTGAGAAAATCAGAAACCCAGAGCACTGGCAAGTACAGTGCAGACACTCCTGCTTTCTCTTCATGCTGTCACTGAGTTTCACACTACCCTGGTTTTATTTATTCTCAGTGATTTGGAACTTCCCCACGGGATAGAGGAATGCAGCCAGTCCCCAGAGAGCAACCAAGCAGCTTTTCAGATACTTCATGCAGACTGAAAACAAGAGCAGAGGATCAGCCACAGAGCTCAAGATGAAGCTGTTCTCTAGCTTGATGACTGTAAAATGATACAAACAGTTTCTTTTTATAACTAACAACTAACTAATTTACTAACTCGCAAAGCTGTAAGAAAACAGCATGGGAGATGGTGTTTTCCCTACCAACCTTAACTTTGGATTTCCTGACCTTGAGCCTTGTGTGGCACAGGGGCTCTTCTTATGTCCTATAGACAGAACCAAGTCAATCTTTTTTGGTGAAAAGTAGTCTGCCACAAATGTGTTTGTTATCATCACAAAACTATTCAAAAAATCCATGTTAAACTTGGTCCAAGATTTTGGCTGAGGGAAACAAAAACAAAATGAAAGCAGCAGGGGACTCTACCCTCCCATTCAGTGGCTAGCACACTTATGCAGGTTATGGAAGACTTGAATTTCATGTCTTTTTCTGCCCTAAGTGGCAGAAGAATGGCCTAGCTATTTGCCTACAAGCTTTCCAAGCCAAGATCAACACTTCTGTTGATGCATAACTAAGCAATGTATAATTAAACAGTTGCTGCCGTTGGGAGGGAAGGCCCCACACACCAGCAAGTAGGCTGCAGCAGTAGCGTGAACTGAGGGACATGTGTGGTGACAAGGAAGTTCACCTGAAAAGTGGGACTTGGATTCACATCTCTGCCTGAAGTCAGGACACAATGAGACTTTCACCTCAAGAGGAACAGTCGGTCAATCATGAAGACCAGACCTCTGGCTGAAACTACTCTGCTTTCCACCAAGCAAATATCCCTTAGAAAGAAGTTGGGCCCAGAGTCTAAAACTCAATTTCATAAACATTGGGTCTGTATTTTTTCATAAACTCTTATCTCTGTTCAAATAACATTAAAATAATAATACAAGGATTTCTTGTTCAACAAATTACAACATTGGAAGAGCAAGGAAAAACAGCCCTTGCTGATGAACGGGGGGAGGAAAATACGCTGTGTCTGCCTCCAGATTTTATGGTGTCCCCATAAACATGATGCACAACAGTAATAAAGTCAGACTAATATGATATGAAAAGGACAGTTACAACAATACGAGGTGGTCAATCATGTACCTGGCCTGACAAGTTTATTACTGCAATGGGTCATTATTACGACGAGACATTTTAGCTCACATAAGATATTTCAAGGGAAAAAGATTACTATAGGACAAGGTACATTACTAACGTAATAATTACATCCCACGGTTGTATTTCACCAAAAGGAAAAGACAACAACATCTTGTAAGCCAGAGTGACATCTAAACCTTTCTTCTGAATCACAATAAGCCTTTTGACATAATACTACGGGAAGCCTTTTGTTTCTCCTAATTCCCTGTCACAAAATGTGTCTATACCTCATGAAGAAAACAATACCTTTATTTGCCTGGAAACAAAAGAGTTTTGAGGGTTTTTTGCACATCTACACAGCTTAGACAACTCATTGCCCATTTTTAATTTGTTTATTATTCTCTCAATCTGTTCTGCAGTGTTACTTCTCACAGCAGCACTTTCAAGGTGAAAATAAGCCAGAACATCAGAAGTAGGTGAAGAAGAAACCCAGAACCCACATGAAGATCCTCTGTATCACCAGATCTCCAAAATCTGGCCTTCTCAGAAGAGTCCACTCCTCCATCCTTTCCTCTCCTGTTCAGTGATTTTGAATTTCCTGAAGTTTTCTGTGAGTCAACACACACTATGGCAAAAAAAATGATATTCTGACTTCGAGTAACCTAATCCTCTGTGTTTTCCTGATTACTTCAATGATCACTAGACCAAAAAGACTGAGAAGTCATCTTCTCCCAATTCCACAGACATTCTCATGATATAATCTTATCCTAAACCAGGGGACCATATATTTATACATAGCTGCACACCACAAAAGTGAAGAAAAGTTTTGCAGGCTACTGACAAGCGTCCCAAAGCCAACAGCACCTCCGTGCTGTACAGCAATGCTGACCTAGTATGGTCAGGGGATAAGGAAAGATGTGATGGAGGAAACGGTAGAAAGGAGTAAGTGAGGAACACTGAAATTCATCCTTGAATCATTTAGTTGAAGTCTTGAGAGAAAGTACAGATATCTGTACTGCAGTGTGACAAACCAGAAACACACTACTGCATTTTCAAACACTCCACATCAAGCAACAAAAGGCAGCAAATATTCACAGCATAGTTCCTTCTAGAGGGATATCTTAAGGTACACGGTACACATGCTCACCCAGTATTTCCCATACAAGGTTTTAACTGAATTATATTCTGCGTAAGCTCTAAGAAGTTACTGATTCATTTTTTAAAGAAAATGGAAAAAAACACATCTTATTAGTATTTTTATAGCTTTGTCCTTAATAGAGAAAGATAAAGCACCTGTGAAAAAATTACAATGGTTGGTTAAAAAAAAGGATGGCTCTTTAGAACGTATGAATGTGAAATATTGAGACTATCAGATGAGATTTATGATGTACCTCTGAAAACAGTCTTTTTTGGCCATGTTCCTGCAAGCCTTTTTGAGCAAGCTTAGCTTTCACCTGCATAACAGTTTAATTTATTTCACAAGCATCACAGAGATCACCCAGCTACAGAAGAAACGGGTAAAACGCTGTCTTTCGAGTAAAGCTCTAAAAAGGAACAGATTATTTGTGCCAAATGTGTTTGTGTTCTCACAGCATAGCAACTGCTCAACTCTTTTAGTCCAATAGGAATCAATGACAAAATTCCTGATGACTCCGAGGACTCAAATATTCACCATATGAAGTGAAACTACTCGGAGTCTGCACTCCAGAAGACTCTTCCTAAAACTCCTTCTGCCCAGCTGAATTGCTTGGATGGGTAATAAACATCAGATTTTAGTATGTTAGATCTGCCCTACACCGTGCCCTGATACTGTGAGAAGGACATGAAGGTGATGGCCAGTTCCTTGGAGAGACACAGTATTTCATAGCAGCAGAACAGAAAATTTGGCAAAAAGGAAAAATATTCCTGTGCTAAGATACTTCTGGACATGAAGCAAAAATCCTCCCTTGAACTAACCATGTGTTGTTTCAATACCCAAATACATTGTTATTTACAGCATTAGGAGCTATTATACGGGATGGCAATGGTTCAGATTTTTAGTCTGTAGAGGATGTTTTTGACTTTATAAACCATTAACAGGAATACACAGAGATAACGAGAGTGAATAAATGACATCCTGGTAGACTCGATGTCCACAAATTCCTGGTAACAAGTCCCATTTCCCCTAACAAAAGCCAACAGCTGGATGTAAACTATAATCTCACTGATCTCTGTAACGAGTATTTCAGAATCAGGCTCCACATCCTACACACAGCTGAAGCCAGAGTCTCTAAGGAAGTGCCACAGCCCCGTAAGCTCAGCACTGGAGAAAGGCCTTGAAATAAAGTAAAAGAAATTCTATCTACAAAATGCTTCATTATACCGTGCCTGGCACCTCTAAGTATGTTCTCCCTCATAGACACAAGAACGTGCAACAACAAAACTGATTAAAAAATGATTTAAAAATCACCTGTTTTCATCCTTTTAAAATATCCAGATAAATTGCAAGCAGATTTACCACCTTCAGCAGTTCTCTGTATGTTCCCCTTTAGTGGAAACCTAATTGCAATACGTAGATCAACTCTTCAGTTCATTATCAAAAGTGGCAGACAGTCTCTATAAAAGCACCAGTCAAAGTAACAACACGTATTAACCGGTATATCGTAAAGCAAAAGGCTGTTACCACTTTGCAAGCATCAAAATACATTCCCGCAGGGCAAAATTTCACCTGGGAGTATGAAAGACACCTGCTTTCAAATGGTTTTATGTTAAAATCCTTTCAGGATAGTCTGTGTGCTATCCCAGAGCACACACTGAAGGACTATTTCACGTTTCCCAGTCTAACAAGCACAGCATTGACTTCTTAGCCATGTCTCTAGCATGTGCTGGCAGTGAAACATGAACACATACCACAGTTAATTTTATTTTGTACCTAAAGGTGACAGATTTTTCTTTTCTTGCCATGAAAACAACCACTTCAGCACTCCTCATCATTTTGTAATATTGGGCAGCAAAACAGTGGTGAAGAAAGAATTAGAGTGACTCTGACCTTACTGTAAAGCTGATGGAGGAACTCACGTTCATTTGGAGCTGCAGCAACTCATTATACAAAGAATTATACAAGTCAGCCTCTTCAAGGAGCAGTTTGTATTTGTTAACTAAGAAACATCTGATATGAAACATCACTGCAAGGAAAAAGACGCTGACATAGTTGCCATCATTTTATCTTTCTTCCTACCTTAAACAGATTAAATTATACCTATTTTGCAGTACTTTATCTTGAGCAATCAACTCCACAAACAGCAGGCCCTTTATTTGGGCTTCTTTGTTCCATGCTGGCAAAGCACAACACTCATAAACCAAACTGAAGCATCAATGGCTGTTTTATGCTGCCCAAGTGATAAAAACCACTAAGAGCTTGTCAGTCAGTATGCACCTCCATTAATTAGAGGGTAATTCTTTCCAGTCGCTAACACAAATGACTGGAAATCAGAAATCTTCAGTTTGTTTCCTCCTGCACAGCAGCTTCCCCACTTGAAACAATTTTGTTTGCATGTTGTTGCAAAGTTTATTTCTGATTTCATATTTGTCTGAGAAACTCTGAGAAATTTTTGTGGGGAAACTGCAGTAAATTGGGTATATTTGTTCCAGATAGCGAATTATCTTTTATTGTGTAAAGATTTTTTTTATTCTATATTAATTGTAAATGTGACCTTTGCACTTTATGCTATAGGCATCACATTGAAATAAGACTGCCAGGTTCTCAACTCACCTTAAAAATTAGCATAGTGCTGAGTGAATGCTGTGCTCGAGCCATTTGCCACGATACACTGGGGTAGCTGTGGGTCAGCCAGCAAGGACGGGGATGCTGAATGACTCCTAGGAGCACCAGTTCCACTTGTGTAAATAGAAAAGCATCTTACCAGAAGGGATCTTACAGCAGCAAAGACTCTTGAGATACACCAAGCTTAGGACAGAGCATGTTCTCCAAGGAGATGTAGCTTTAGAGACCCAAAACCTGAAAAAAATGTGGTATCCCACACGGGATCTCATTCTGAAAGCACACAAGACTGCCACTAATGGGACAAATCAGTCCATCAGCTATTACTCCAAAAGGGCTCAGAAATACACAGGGCTCAAATTTAAATACATTGAAACAAGCAGACAACTCTTCCAGCAAGAAGATGGAGCCATGTTGCATTCAAATTATATATTTATATATATTGATATATATATATTGTTATATATATTGTTATATATTGTTTTATATTTATTTGTTTATTATTTTTAATATTTATTTGTTTATTATTTATATGTTTATTGTAATATATATATTGTTATATATTGATGAAAAGTGAAGCACTGCTGTCGCCACTTTTGCCAACTGAAGACAGTTGATGAATGAACTCATTTACACTTCATTCAAATATGCTGGGCTGGAAAGTTTTTGCAAAATCTAACAAGAATAGCTAACAGACTATAAAAAAATACCTACCTTTCCATTGTTAGTTTATTAAGTAGCTTCGTAATTTGATATAAATCCATTTTTTATGGTGTTCTGAATATACATATTTTGAAAAAAACACTAGCAAAGGCACATTTCTGCATGTAGTTACTGTCAAAGCTACAAAGCCACATTCATTTATGAACTGTTACTCAGAAATTCAGGAACCTTAAAATATTGTCCAAAAAAAATGTGGTTTTCAGTTTGTAATGGAAAGAGCAAACATCAAATTTCATCAGGGTTTACACTAATTTAGGAATATTCCACCTCAATTACTTGTGCAAATGAGGATATTTTCCTTACATTAAAGAGATTCGCCTTGACACACATATATTAGAATGTATAAATCCACTAGCTATAAAATATTTTAATATCATTCTAAAAATGAGTTTGGTTTTGAGAGCTCAGAAAACTGCATCTTTTATTCCAAATAAAATTAGAAATTAATCAGGATCTATGTTCATCTAAAATAAACAATATTCAAAGAGCTATGCTGCTCGCTTCAATATTGCTACCATATATTGCTGAAAAAATGTTAATATTTAGCATTTTGTACAGCCACTATAACTAAGGAAAATAAAATGTACAGTCTTGATTAACTATGACCTTTCGTATTTTTCTAGAACACAGACATCCAGATGTCTTTAAAACCAAGATCAATAAAGCTGGATTCTAGAACATCATCTTTTTCTTTTCTAGCTAAAATTCTAAGCCTCAAATACAAAGAGAGCTCAAAATACAGAGACAAATCAATACGGGTGCCACTAGAGCACAGCTAACTTCTCTGGAAGGCAACACAACTTAGGGAGAGCCCCATCAGAGGAAGGCAGCAGGACCCGTAGCAAAGACAGAGCAATCCTGGAAGAAGGCTTTAGCCTCAGCAAGCTGGAAAAAATATGGATTTCCTCTCCCTATTCTGTACCATTTCCCAGCAGAGCCCTGGTGCAAGTTAAATCTGTGGTTTGTGTGGCACCGGAAGAAGATCAAAGTAATTTAGTAGAAGAAATCCCAAAAAACCTCCTTTCAGATATGAATCCCAGCCATATCCATTTCACTTGTTCCTTGCAAGTACAAAATGCAAATTCCTGTCTGATCACTGCAACCATTAAAAACACTGCAAAATCAACTATTAAAATGAAATAAAAAGCTTTGAGCACAAATACATACCGCTGGATTCATGAGAATGGCCTGGCCACTGGGAAGAGCACCAGGCACATCGGCATCAGACAGATACAGGGTTACAAAGAGTCTGTTAAAACCTCTCCTGGCAGCTTCACAGCATATCAGGCCACTTTATCTTTGGCTGAACAATAGCTTCTCACACCTCGCCTTTTATTGTGCTCTTCCCAGACATGCCTTTCTGCTACACAGGCTTTCAGACAGTTTCCAGATAGAACAACTGAATGGCTAAATCATAAAAAGGCTTTAAAACAGGGATAAATGCATAACTGTTTTCTGACTCAGTGTCTGGCGAGATCTGGGGAATACATGAGCACTTTTACCTATGTGAGTGGTTCAAGCTGGAGGGCTCAGCATAGAGCTGCAGTGTTTCTCCAGGCCCTCTTAGCAGGTTGGTAACTTCAGTCACAGCCTCCGTAACGGGGTCACATCATGATTCTCCAAGCAAAGACAGCAAAAGCCTCTGCTAAGTTGCTTGCACGTGTCCAATCATACCGTAACAGGCCGTGGATGAGTGGGAGCAGCCAGGCCTTCCTCAGTTTTTACACCAGACATCTCTAAAACGGTGGCAGAGAGAGATTGCAAATAGCTATTTTCCACCATAAGGTGGTCACTTAGTGCGGTGGGTCACTCCAACATATCCTCAACACTGATCTATAGGTTGTATCTATCTAATAGGATACTATTACTGCCCAAGCTGCATCTCCTGCCTTTATTGAGGACTGTGAGGTTAGCTGGAGGGATGACGGCCCAAAGGCAGTCACCAGCAATCTGCCATTTACAAAACAAGCTCGGAGCATCTTCACAGAAATGTGAGCACAGCTGCACCTCCACAGGGTGTAGGGGTTTTGGAAGGCAAAATCAGGGGGCTCAGACACTATTAAGCATGTTATTCCCCTCTGCAGTGTCATTCTGCTTTCTAGGAGGCTGCAAAAACAATCAAGGAGAGCAGAGCTTTTCACTAGTGGTGTATAAATAAATAATTCGGCAATGAATGACAGGCATAGCAAGCGTGGGCAAGAGGAGAAATAAGTGTTTTGTGAGTAGGAGACTCTCCAACAGCCAGTTATTATCACTAAGCCAAATGTAAACAGCCTCCACTGCTTTTTCCTGGTGTTTTCATTTCCAGGTAATCCTCTCCTACGCTGTCATTTGAGGGGGGCCTGCAATAATAGGGAAAAAGTAACCTTTGCGTTCCTGTAATGGGGCTCAGGGGAGCCTTGAGACTCTTTAATTTCTGTGTGCCTCCTGGAAGAGCCCATTAATGCATTACTGAGGGGACTGTAGCTGTGCATAACATGCAGTCATCTTCTCCCGACTTAGTCGCAGTGTGATCTGGCCATGGCATCAAGTATTGTTCAGAAAGAAACAAGGAATCAAGGAAAGAAGGTTCGATGAATGTTAGCACTACTCAGGAAAGACTTTGTGGCCCATCTCCTGGTTCTGGCCAACTATTTGCCTTCTTTTGTCCCCTCTCCCTTCCCACTTACTGCTTTTGTGAGCAGAGACACATTTTCAGGTGGATTTGAATGAAGCAGGGTGGTTGACCACAAGCCTGTAAAAATGTGTTCTTGTTCAGAAGATAGGCCCTGGTGAAGCAGAAGAGAGGGATATGGAGAAAAGACTAAAGGAGGAGTGGAGAAGACCACCACTGGCACAAGGCACGGGAGACAACGTGGGCAAAGGAAAAAAGCTGTGATCAAAAATGAAGGGCAAGTATGAAACTTTTGATGCCAGTGTTTTAGCTAGAGCATAGCTTGGCTGCGTTAGTAACATAGAAAAACTAGAGATGGAAGAGCTGGGACAGGAAATGTTTGGATCCCAGGCAAGAAATTTGACTGAAGAGAGAGAATGTAAACTTAGAAATTTTATTCAGCATGTTGTGACAGTTTGGAGTGCACATTACATCCTGTGCTGGTAAATAAAAAAACCACTTTCACCACCTGTCACTGCACGGCTTGTGTCCAAACAGTTCAACTCTTGATATCCCAAACAGCACGGTCACATCCAGTCGTTGGCTGGGACCACTCTCTGGGCTACACCAACTCCCAGGATCAAAACTAAGGGAGGGCTTCTGCTAACATTTTAATAGTACAGGTGACTGTGAGGCCTGGTACTGTCAGGCTTCCCACGTGACTCAGAAGTGAGAAAAGAAGAAAACACTGGAGATGAAGATGATTTGATCATTTGCCTTGATTGTGAAGACAGTGGTGGTACCATAAAACATCATGGACAAGGACCTAGCAGAAAGAGCTTGGGCAGAGATATCATGAACGCTGATTTGGAAATGGCAAACTTGAAAAAAATAACCTGAAATACTTCTGAACACAAACAGCCCAGAGTAAAGGCTTGCCTAATCATCCTTTAGCCTCCTCCCTTCACAAAATGTTGAGCACCAGGGGCCTAAGGCTTAGCTGAGGTCACCTAGTCTGATATTAATAATCATACTATCAAAACTGGATGATGCCTTGAAAACTCAAATAACTGCTAGAAATCTGTTTTCTTCAAAGCAAGAAAACACTGCACAGGCTTTTATGAACAGCAGACTAGTGATCTTGCTAGCTTTACATCAACTACTCTTCTTATTTCACTGTTTCAATGACATCGGAAAGTAAGAGACAAAAATGTGTGGATTCTGCAAGTTTTGCATTTTTCTGCACTTTTTGCTGTTTCCCTCAAGATCCAAGCTTTGATATGAAAAAAATAATAATAAAATCCTTGTGTTTATATGTATTAACATTACAAAGACCCCTCACAGTAAGAAGCATCGTCTTTTTTCCTAACTTAGTCATAGATACCTGCCTGGAGCAGAAAAAAAAAAGGGATGCTGTTCCTCCCCCTCTACTCACATCAATGATGTCTTAATTTGAAAGATTAGTAGAGACTCTGGAAAGGATGTCATGCTCAAACTTAGTTAGAGGGTTACCTTTATTATAGAAAAAGATTTCATTTTTACCAGGAAAGAGAAAAATAAGGACCAACCAGTATAGTTGCTCCTGAAAAAGTCTAGTCAAACTACTTAATTTGCAATTTAAGCATATATGCACATGAATAATGGCAATTAATAATGCATTCCTGCATCTAGCATAAAATATCTTCAGTTCTTTGTTCCCTAGGGACCAATGGAAGGGAAAAAAACAACAACAAAACAACAAAAACTTGAATCTGGCTTAAGAAAAGCTTTTACAAACACTACATACAGGTTATAAACTTAATTGTGCACAGATGGATTCACTCGGTCTCTACATCATTTTGGACAGTATTAACCACTGATGATTAAAAAGAAAGAACTGATTATCATGATAAAATCAATAGGGGAAGGATGTATGTTTCCCTTAAAAGCCTGATTGTAAGTAAGTTATTTAAAAACAAAACAAAAACCAAGCAGGAATGTGCAGTCTGCTGACTACCCCTACTCTGACTGCATTTATGCATGGGTTAAACCTATGTCATGTTTTCAGCCTGCATCCCTAATCCTGCATATTGATGGAATTAAGACATTTGCCCTCATTTCCCCTTCCAAATGCCTTCGACTTTGCCTGCACAGTAACATACAAAATTTTGAAAGGAACAGTCAGGCTTTGAAAGCAAGCACAAGTGAAGCTGGGGGAAAAGCCATTTTTTCCTGTGAGGTGGGCTAAGCCTGCTCCCTAATGGGAATCCAAGATCCTGAAAGGCTGACAGCTCAGAAAGAGCTCTGACTGGCTATTTTCCACCTTTGCATTAAAAGGCAGATTTGCCAGATTCAGGCGAGCAGCAGGCAATTCTAAAGTCCCATGGTCAACAGCTCAATTGAATGAAAGACTACCAGGCACTATGTATTGTTTGTGCCAAGGAGTGGGTTTTTAAGGGGTGTTTGTACCAAATTCCCCTGAAGCTCCCCCAGTGTGCTGTTTGATCACCTCAGGAAAGTCTTACTGCAAGAAGCACATCTATGCAATTTGACTTTGCTCAGCTTGTCCTTCCACAAAACAACCGGTTCTGCTTCTGAATATAGTCTGGATACATCTCATGCTTCTTACACAACAATATAAAAGCACAAATTATACCTTTTCTGAGTGATAATACAGCCAGATTCCTTGCCACCTACATGAACACATCCCTGAGAACAAAAACATTCGCACCAAAACTAAAGGAAAAAAAAATCTAAATTACCTGCACATGAAGTTATGTTGCTTATTTCTGAGTATGTTGCAAAAACATTAGTTTTCACTAAGCTCCAGTGGTTGATGCCTCATCTGTAGTCTCCTTTCTCACTGCAGAAGTGAGGGTCTGTGACACTGCGCCATGTGTCCCATCTGAATTTCAATCTTTCCCCCCCCCCTAAACTGACCTACCACGCTTTGAAAGGTCAGATACAAGAGCTATTTGGGGTATATCAGATATTTTACTCTGAGATATCCACAAACAAGTAGGAAAGAGGACAGTATAAAGTCACTTTATAACCGTATGTGACACAGAGTCTCAATATTTTAATGGATTTTGCTACAAAAGCAACTTCAGTAACAGGTAAAGCAGCGTGAAAAGGGAAGAACAGGAGTGAATACTTCCTGCTTTTAGCCCTCAAGAAAGGAGAGAAGAGAAGGAGACTAAAATGCACATCCACACTGTGCAAGCACAAGATTTCAGCAGCAAGCCAGCACAATTTTGTAAAGCTTCACTCAGGTTATGTTTGTTCCTTTTGGGGAAAGAGTTTGCAGCTCAGATCAGTCAATCTCCTTCCCTCTCTCTTTCACCAGACATTCTCCCTGGAGACTTCACCCCAGTCCCTCTCATGACAGAAACAGTCACAGACGCAATGCTGTTGGGCACTTGGAAGATGAAAAGTAATACAGAATTAATGTTCAACAAAACCTGTGCCTATTTCTTTAGTACCTGCATTCTCTATTGACAACACTAAGGACATGAAATTTTCAGTGCATGGGTAACCTTTGCCTTTTTCAAATTTTTCTGCAAAATACTCACCTCCTGATGAAAAAATCCCAGCACCTCACTCCACACATGCTGGCTGCAGGTAGCTTTAAATAACTTGTGATTGATTACGAAATTGAATAAGGAAAAAAAAAGCAGTTAAATGCTGTGAGCACAGCCCTTAGTAACACTCAAGGCTGAGTGTTACAGCTTAGCTCTGTTTAGAAGGAAATGCAGATGAAGATTAATGAAGGACTCAGATAACAGCACAAGCAGTTCTGTAGGAACTTTTGTCATTTTCTGGATTGTAAGGGCATCTTCTGGGGGACTTCTGATTGCTGCCCAAAGCCCCGTACTTTGATTTTTCACAAAGTGATTGCTGTGCAAAGCCCTGTGTTCTTTATTTTTATGGAATGATGTAATTGGAATCACACACTTGCAGCACAGACACCGTTTCACTTTTACAATACAACAAAGCAAAACCGATGTGCATTGATCTGTCTATACAATTCTAATAAAGCAGAACTCCTTATACAGCGTAATTTCTCTTCTGATTGTGTTACTCTACCTTATTACTTGTATGTCACAGATATTTTACTCAGTGACATTAACTTCACTGATACAGAGTACTGTGCTTATGTTGTTAATATGGGACTGATATCCAGCAGTTTTCTGTTGAAGACATTTTCACTTGTTTCACTGAAAATGCTAAATGCCAGTTGAATTAGATGCCTCTTATCTAAATAGATTTCAGATTATTAGCTCAAGAAACAGATTTTTCCTAGAACTTTAATCCATTTACCCATTAAAATACTTTTTTTTATTCTTTTGAAAACTGACAAAAAGGCCCCAAATGTATGTTTGCACCCACCTTCTCAGTGGTACATTAAACAGCTCACCCAAGCACCAGCTGTAACATGGATGCAGAACACCAGGACCCCAAATGGCCGATGCTATAGCTAGAGCCAAAAGTATCCCTCAGCGCACAATGTAAAGGGCAGCAAAGAAACACGTAGCAGGATAGAAAAACCTTCCAGAGATGATGGGAAAGGCAGTTCATCATCAGATTTCAGCAAGCTTTTTACAGGAACATTCAATGGAAACTGCTGTGGGGGTCTGGGGAGGAGCACACAGAGAGTGGGAAGGCTTTGTGAGCTCTCGGATGAGGCAGAGCATCTCTAACAGTGTCAAGGGGTGAGCCACCATGCCTGCCAGGTGGCCTGGGGTGGCAGAGAAGACAGAGGCCAGCGAGAAGAGATTGCAGACAAGGCCAGGACACAGCCCTCATCTTCGCAGCAGGGATGGTCTGCTCCCACGCTGGCACAGGGAAGGACCAGGAGCCGTGAGGTGATGGCTCGTACAAGGAAAAGTAATGGTAGCAGAAGCACAAGTGGGAACATACCTGTGGTCACTCCACATTTCATCAGGCAGGATTTACTTTTTTTCTGTAGATGAAGACCTTGAGCTCCGAAGCCTTTGAAGATACTACTTCTCCCTTTCAAACCGCCACAAACTGCCTCCTGTTGAACAACAGACGGCCGGGCTGTACCACACGCAGAGCTTCCCTCTGCTTTTGGCCTGTGGAGTGGATGGACCACAGCTGACTGCCAGACACCCACCCAGCCCTCTCTCACCCTCTTCTCCTCTGCAAGACAAGAGAGAAAATAGCAAGGAGAAGCTTGCAGGTGGAGATAGAGACAGTGAGATCACTCACCAGTCACTGTCAGGGGCAAAAGTGACTCAGCTTGGTGAAAGTTAATGTAATTTAGGGCCAATTAGAATAGCATTAGATAGTGAGAAATACAGACAAAAAATAACACCTAGGCCCTTCTTCCCAGGCTCAACTTCGCTCCCCCACTCCCGACTCCGCTGCCCCTGAGGGGCAGGGGGTGGCAGCGGGGTCCCGGGCAGCCCCTGGCAGCCCCTCTCTGCCTCCCGCTCCCCCCTCAGGCCCAGGGGCCGCCTCTGCTCCGGCCCCTGCAGCTCCTCCTCCTCCTCCCCCTCGGGGCTCACACAGCCGCTCCTCACGCTTTTTCTCCTCATTCCTCTCCTTCCCGCGCCTTTTCCCCTCTCTCTCTCACACCCTGAGGCACCGCCGGGGGCTGAGGGGGCTGGAACCGGCTGGAACCGGCTGGAACCGGCTGTTCCCGCCCCGGGGCAGCCCCACCCTCTCCTCACAGAGTCCCCTCAGCCTCCTCACACAGTCCCGCTCAGTCTCTCCGAGGTTTCCCTGTACAAGTGCAGCCCAGGCAGGGGAAAAACCCCCCCAAAGCCCCCCATGAGCCTGGTCTGCCATGGCCGAGCCCTGGGGCACACACACAGAGCTCACTGCCCTCGGGCAGCTGGCGAGGCGCTGGCAGGCTGCTGGCCATTGGTAACCACTGGCCATGGCCTCGCTTGCCGTCCCTCCATAGCTATCAAGTGTCAGTGAGAGACAGATGACTGCTGGAAATAAGGCAGAGCGAGGCAATAAATTACACATGCAGTTGTCCCTAGGCTCATTAGGAGCCACACCTACAGTTTTAGTTAATACAAGCAGAAGATGAGGACATATCCCAGACTTTCCCAGGGGCTCATGGTCACCCCGGGTATTTTGGCTCCATCGTGATGATGGACTGTGGGAAGGCACAGCCCTGACCTCTTTTCTGCACCTGTTTGTTCTTCTGTCAGGTATTTCACTTCATGATACAACGAACCACCTTTAAATTCGAGATTTCCCTTTTTAATTGAACTCTAACATTGCATTAGTCTGCATTTATGCTATCATTAACAATAAATCTGGGGTTTTTTTCTTCCATGACAAAAGCCAAAGCTGCTCATGCAAAAATAGTCACTGCCCTTTAGCCCAATAGGTTTTATGTGTATATTTTTCATATTATCATCTCAAGCTTTTAGCCTCAGTAATGACACGCCAGTAATTAGATACAAACTGGCATGCAAATTGCTAGTAGCAGGTTCCCTTCAGTTATCTCATTTATAGCATGATAAAAATTTTACTTCCAGGAAAGTCAAAGGCAAGGATAGAGAAACAGCCCACAACACACCAAGCGATGGCTGACACACAGCGTGATGCTCCAGCTGCATGGGTCAAGGTCACTGCTGTAAATGGAGGCTGTTCCACACCCAGATGTCCATCAGTGTTGTCAAAACACACCCTGGGGGCTGCTTGTTCTGACAAAACTCCTTCTGGTGGGTGTCTCTGCCCCTCGCCCACCGTGCACCCCCTCTCCAAAGTATCTATGCAAAGGATGAACCTCTTTACAGATGTGGGGTTTTTTGGTTAACAAAGTCTAACATCTCTATAATCCTGCACTACAGTGAGGTTTCACATCTGCAGAGCTCTGCTCTACACTCTACTGCAGCTTCCTCCTCACCGGAGCTCAGGTTCATTTTGGGGACACAGCAGATACTCATGTGCTGAACTGCACACACATGGTGCTGCCACAGGAGTTAAGAAGAAAAGAAAGAGCATTTCATCACCCAAAGTACAAGCTTTTGCAACTCAATTAATTCTCTGAGCTGCACAACATACTAAGCAAACACCATGGAAAAATCACAACATTAGATCAGTGAACAAAAAAATACATTCTTAGTGGTGATATATCCCCATGTTATTGTATCCTTTCGGTTTGATGATGCTAAATATACATTTTAAATTGTGACAGCCCTCTTGGTTGTCCAGAAGGCTACAATATTCTTCATGCAGTCACATGTCTGCTGAAAATTGGGCCACGGTTCATTCCAGGGTCAATGTCCATTGCTAGTAGGAATAATTTTATACCAGCACATCTTTGATTTTACTGAGAATGAAAGCTCCACATAGACAGGGCTTAAGGCCATTTTTCTACTGTGCATCTGTCCTCACTTGGAAATAGGGTGTTATCTCCAGGAAGCTGAGTTGGCAGTGAATTACCTGTCCCTTCTCCCGGGTGTTGACAAGGCTTCTGTAAGTGGGAATAACAAATTCAGGAGACATAAGCGGTAATTAGCCAAAAGGCCCATCAAAGTTTCAGCACTCAGGATGACATTGTGCTTGCCCGAGTTTCCTTTGCTTTTCATTAAAGGACTGCTTTTCCTTACAGGCCACATTTACAACTAGTTTCTGTAGCTGCTGGGGCAATTACCACAGACAACAGGCTGGCCCCAGGAAAAGGGCAGAGACACTGCAGAGTTAAGCAAAAGGAGCCCTGGAGAAAATACAGACTGTGGTGGAGATTTCCCAGTGACTTCTGCAAAGACAGTCCTCTGTTTGTAACAGGCACCTATTTTCTGGTGTCCTCCGAGATCTCAATGTGCGATCAGCACAGTTTCAATTGTTGATATTGAGCTATGAAATCCTTCGAAATAAAAAAGTCTAAATGACGTATTGCCGCTCCGAGTGAAAGAGTGGTGTGACTAATGACAGTGTCAGCAATCTGATGCTCTCCGAAACTAGTGCTGTATATTAAAACAGCCCTTCTGTACTGATACCTTTCAGAAAGGACTATAATAGCTTCCTTTCAACTAGAGCTTTCCATCTCTCCAGATATTTCACTGCACTCCTAACTTCAATATCACCTTCCTTTTAATAGCAAGGCTTTGCATTATAATATCCCCTGTGCTTTGGCAGGGCCTGAAAACAACAGTGCAGCTGGTAGCAGAGGCAAAGTTTAAGAGTCATCAGAAATTTCTTCAGAGAACTCTTAAGTATATACACCTTTGATGTAGAAATTTCTTTTGGTATGAAAATATTAAACCAATTGCAAACAGAGGGGACTTTCCCTGTGTCAAATTAAAAGTGTAAGTAACAGTGGATAGGTGAGAGAGGGTGGGGTGGTTTTTTTGTTTTCTTTTAAATCAAAGTGTATTTGAGCTCTTTAACTTCATGAGTTTTCACAGGCTGATTAAAATGGGCCCAACACAACAAGTGTCAGTCAGCTGGCATTTTTTCTAGGAAGAAAAAAGGAAGAACAGGGCAGAGTACTGACACATACTCCATTTATTTTGAATAATTTGTGACTGCATACCAGTGGCTTAAAGTGCGTGAGGATTCTCAAAGAAACTAGGAACCAGCAGTGTATTGCAAGAGGTAGCAAGTGTAGTGCTGCTAGTCAGTGACTAAACGAGCCCAAAGCACAGCTCTGATGCCACTTTAGGTATGCTCAACCAGCTCCTTATGGACCGACTCATGCTTTCTCCTGTCAGTTACCACATTGTGTATACTCCATATCCCATTATCCTGCTTTCACCATCAGCTACTTTATCTACAGACCAAGCACTTGCAAAAGCAGCAGCCAGACCAGCACTACCACCACAGTGCACACTCCACATCATTAAACAGGCTATCATGTCCAGCTCCCTCCATCGACCGTCATTAGCCCTCAGACAAATTATGGCCCCTCTGCTCCTCCCTGGAATGCCCCATTACCTTGGCTGCATGCTAACAGTGATCGACTGCCATACTTCTCAGGCCTCTATTTGCATTACTGCACAGGACATACCCACAATCACCAGTGAGTGGCATTAACATTTTTCCCAACAACACAACTGAATTTTGGAACCAGGAGTTCCTACAGGAGGCTGAGAAGACCAGAGGTATAAACAAGAACAAGTTGATTCCCATTTGGTTTCTCTGCAAAGGGCTTTTTTACCTTCCAGCAGAGCCTGGCACAAGTACCTCTGCTTTTTTTATCTGCAGCACTTTGCAGTGATTTGAACATCTATCTACATGAAGCAGTGGAGTAAACATCCATCAGAAGAGGCTGAGTTACTCAGCCAGGGCAGCATTTGATGGATGCCATGCCGAAACAGATTAAGTTGCAATTACCATCTAGAAGCTGGCGGCCCCAAACTGTGCCAGACCCTGTTACAGATCAGTTTGGTGCTGGGAAGAGCAGCCTTGGAGCTGTTTTAATGAACTATGATAATCAATAGGAAAAGTGGCCCAGTTCTTAGCAGCCTTGGTAAAAGTCACCTCCTCGCCACATAAACCAGAAACGGATGTGCACCCAGGCTGAGGAAAGGTAAACACTGGTCAGCAGAAACAAGGATGGAAGAGAAGAGAAGACGCCCAGAAACTTGGTGTCACAGTTTCCATACCTGGAGGAACTGCTGCCTGTAGGACTCATCACTCGCAGTCCATGGCATAGTGCCTGGTGCTCAAGGGCTGAACAGAGACCCAACAGATACTGAAGGGCTTCACCTGGGATGAGAGTAGTCCTCACCCCTACAGAGAAGCAGCATGTTTAGGGCTCACATCTGGTACCACGGATTGTTTATACAACTGCTCGATGACCCCCGTGGGGTCCCAGCACTGCATCACCACCACCCTACTGTCCAAATCCCTCCTGCCCCCTGATTCTTCAAAATACTCATCATTTATCAGTCCAAATCCTATGTGCTATCTCTGCACGCCAGCCAGTGGGTTGTATTGCACAGCTGGATCAATCCACACAGACAGGCTCCAAGGTCTGCCCTTTGGGCACCTCAGAGACAAGTGGGAAATAAGTTGATAAACCTGGGAGGTAGAGAGGGAATTGTGAGGAAGGCAGCAGAAAGTGATCTGGGCTTAAACCACATGCTGAATCTCTGCTGCTTCCCTGTTCTTTTATATAAAATCCTCCCTTAGTCATGCAGCTGAGCAAACCTGGGTGGATTTGCATCCTCTTCCAGACAGTGTCTAGAATGGGTTTAAAAGAAAGGACAGCAATTCACATATAGATTTCTTCATAATGGCCCCCACCAAAGGCACTTTGTTACTTTGCTTTGTTACACAAGTCAGCCACGTGGCAGTTTCACTGCTAAAGAGCCAGCGTGCTTCTATGTCAAAGCAAAACCGTGTCTGGGAGCAGAGAAACCACAGCTCGACAAAAGCCAAGTTTTATCACGCACTAATGGCACCTGCAGAGATCAATGTGCTCCAAGCAGCACAGCTCCCTTGGCTGCCCTGGGAGATGACTGGCAGCACAGAATCAGAGTTATGCCAGGAGGGTGCTTCCCTACCACAGGGGTAATTAATACAGGCATAGGAGAGCTACAAGGAGTGTGGGTTTCCTCTCCCACACAGGAACTCGGAGTTCACTGACTGATCCCATCAGGAAAATGAAACCAGCCTCTCACCTGGGAAACACCGAGCATCTTCACTTCACTGGGCAACCAGAGAGATCAACGAGTGCCCAGCCTCCTCAAGGGCTACAGAAGCCAACCAAGGCTGAGCCTTGGCTGCTGCAAACATGCTGTTTGGAAACCTCTTCCTGCACACACCTCAAAAGCTCTTTTGTCCAAATTCTTTCTGGTATTTGCTAGCTTGCATACAGCACAGGCTGATGTTTGCCTTCAAGATGCAAGTGTCCTGTGGTTAGCTCCCTGCATCACAGCTTCATTAGTTGCACGAGGGGAAACAGCTCCAGCAGAGGGAATGTCTGTCATCACGAAAAATAACATTCTCATTAAAAAATAAATCTATTTTCCCCAACTTTTTCTGGTGCTTTATTCCCTTTTGACTGTTCTGGTGAGCCTGAATATTTCCAATAACCAAGGAATTTGAGTAACTGTAACAAGCTCAAGGGTAACTGGGCAGTAAACACAAGGAACTGGTTCAAAGACCCAGACTAATTTCTGTGAGTTCAGTGAATCTTGTAGGATCCACAATCACTTTCTAAATTTAAGCTAGAAGCAAGCAGACACCTTGTTCTTTTCAGCTCCCCTCCACTATTCCCTTATCTTTTTTTATTTTATTTTTTAGCTTCTCTCATCTATCCTTTCTTCATCTTTTTCAATGTCCATCCCAAGCAAAGAGCGAGGTGATAGCGTTTAATACAATCTGATATAAGAGAAGGAGCCAAAAAAAGCCAAAGGACAAATCCATATATTAAAATGTCCTTCCCCCCTCCATTTGCTCTCATACCTTCACCACCCAACTATAATAAAATAACACTAGACACTAACAACTCCTACACTGTTAGACTTCAGCCAGCATTTAAGCTGAGAGTCCTCTATCAATATGAATGAAAAAAAAGTAAGGTTTTGTCACATCCTGATCCATGCTACAACAGAAATAATCAGCCCTTATCACAGCAGCTTTCAAATAAGAGACTTGAACAGAAATCAGTAAGATAGAAAAGTCACTGTAAAAATCATATTCTTCTTGTTAATGTTATGCATTTTTATTTTCCAGGAATCAAAACAGCATATTTTGTGAGTATTCAGAAATCACAATCATGTTCTGAAATGTTTAATTTACATGCAAATTAGATTCAGGGACCTACCCATTGCAGATACTCCCTTTCAGTCATAAACTGGCCTTCAAGTCTAACTAAAAGGATAATATTATGGCAACAAGATTATTATTGGTCCTGTAAAAGTTTAGCTTTGAAAAGCCATATGGATTTGATTTGGTGAACAGGAATCATGACACAGAAGAAGAAACATTATAACAATGAAAAATCTGGGTCACCAAGGCAGCACATGTGAAATCGCTTAATTTTAGAATAAACAAAATAAAACACAGGTTTTTTTGAATT
The DNA here is from genome assembly GCA_013398125.1 of Aegotheles bennettii. Lineage (NCBI taxonomy): Eukaryota > Metazoa > Chordata > Aves > Caprimulgiformes > Aegothelidae > Aegotheles > Aegotheles bennettii. Next base: position 50,389 of record VZRW01002212.1, read on the forward strand.
CTAACATGCAAATCATCTAGCTGACAAGGCCTGTATATCACCTTTACTCTTCCAGAATAAATCCTAACACATTATTTGATCCACAACCTTTTATTTTAGCCCAATATATTTCAATGATGTACTACTTTAAATGGTTTCATAGTGCTGCCAGATAATTAAGAAGTCATTTAACAACAGAAGGTGCTATTATCCAAAGCCTGATGCAGTGAAAAGAAGAATTCTATAATGCATCTAACCACAACAGCTCTGTCTAGTACAAGCCTTGAAAAACCAACTCTCCAGAGAATTATTTTAATGCAGTTTTAACCCAGGAGCTGCACCTTGTGAGAGCAGTGGTGTGATATTTAGCTTTGATCATCACTGTAACAAATAAAAATACTATATGATGGGAAATTGCATGTCCTGAAATCAAACCAAAATAGAAATGTTCTTTTTCTAATGCTTCACCTTAGGTTAGGCAGGTAGGATATACTGAAAAATAAGAAATATTTTTTTTTGCCTGCCCCTGGCTCAAGAGGCCTGAATGGAACAGCTCTAAAGACATCTTAAAAGCAGCATATTAAAAAGGTGCTTCCACATTTGCTTTCACATTTGAGCCCTTCCCATGGAAAGGGAGGGCATTAGACAACTTGCCAAAACAAGCCTTTTCGTACAAGGAAGAGTAAAATCTTGTGACAAGCCCCTGTTTCACAGAGAAGAAAACCACTTCATCTAACTCCCTTCTTGCAGTTTTACTATACGTGGAAATAAAACATGATAGAGGTGTTTTGTTCACAGGTGTGAGTAAAACAGCAATGAGAACCTGCAGAGAGCCCCCAATGGTTTCGTAGTAATGCAAGAACATAATAAGAAATTGTTTGGGAAGTGCATGAAAACGCCACGACAACGTCATTAAGAGCCTTCTGCACGGTGATGTGAAAACAATTTGAATGCCACTGGCGTAGAGGTTCTCATTACAAGGTTTTCACCTTGGAAGATTAGTTTAGCAAAATTATTTCCATGTGTGGCTGCAGCATTTTCACACCCATGCAGTTACTAAGCACAAGCCTGGTTCCTGCCCCCCTGTGCGGTGTACGGCTTTCACCGAAGCGGAAGGTGCTGCTAAGGTGATTTCAATCAAGAGTGTGCAATTAGACCCTTGTTTCAGTGTCAACCTGACACTGAACTGGCAACAGTCATTTTGTCACACCGCTGGGAAAGGAAATCTCACCCTCATGGTGATGGATAAGGATACTATAAATTAAACTGGCAGCCCAAGTGAGTCACATCTCCAGAGACAGGCCTGTCATGCTGCTCATTTAAGTAGGGTTTTGCAACAGGAAATTTAAAAAGTAGGTAGAACTCATCTGTCTGGGCTTCAGGCTGGGCAGTGACAAGTTAAACACTCCATTACCAAACTAAAAATAGGTTAACATGCTTTGCTCTCAAAGACACTGCTCCTAAACACAGCCAGGTCCCGGCTCCCATCAACCAGGTAACATATTTTGCCAGTGCTACACACAGCACAGTTGGATGAGGAGCAGCCAGGAATGGTGTGTGGAAGCTTACCTTGGTCTCCACCTGCAAGCACCATCCAACACCCATGGTTACTGCTATGCTGTAACCTTCTCATAACCTTGCCCTTCCTTTCATCTTAAAATGTTTATGTGCAGCAAAAGATAAATTCACCTGCATAGAAAAGTCCTCATATACAGGATCAAAAAGGAGGAGGAAGGTATCTGATCAGTTAAACACGGACAAGTCACTGTCCCAAAATCTCTGACAGCAATAAAGGGCACTTACTGCCTGCCAGACAGATGGTGCCTGTCTTCTCCTGTCCCCTGTCCTCTAACTCGTTTTCTCCCAACAGCCTCAAGTAAACCATAAGATTTACTATTAGAAGTGTCCTCAGCTAGTTTAAGTACTTTAACAATTTTGCTTCTTAATTATGCTCCAGGCAAAAGAAAAAAAAAACCAAACAATTTTTCTGTCTTTCCCTGGATGCATATCCCATCTGTTATCTTTGCTATTCTGCTCCATAATTTATTTATTTTTTACCAGCCCACCTTTTTTTTCCCCTTTTTTTGAAATTGGATGACCAAAACCCTATGCTCCACACACAATCTACAAAGTACTTCATAGTTTGTTAACACAATACCTTGGTGACAGCAGTTTTCCTCGCTTGACCCAAACCAGTATCTTATTAAACAACTTCTGCTGATGCTGCTTATGCAGTAGGACTGGGGATTTAAATGTGACATACCTAGTTTAAGTGCCTTGATAAAGACAGGATTTGAGTTTTAAGCTTTTTAGGTATCTCCATGCCTGCAAATATTACATATGTTAAGTCAGAACGCTAACTTGGAAAACAGGGCAGTTATGTGAATGGCTGTGAATATTTTAGGTTGGTGTTAGAGAAACTTTGGCAGTACGTAGGCTTCTGGGTAAAAAGCTAGTTGTGTTATTCATGTTAGGAACTGCGATGCCAGGGTTGAACTTCATTCTGTTCCCCTCCATATACACAGTAAGTTATGATAATATACATTTTTTTTCCCCTTTCCTCATATAATACACAGTAATGGAATAACAAGCTTCCTCTCTCTAGCCATGCCGACCCAGGCAGCATCTGGCACTGTTATTCATTTGCAGAGTCCAGAGAGACCATGGACATGAAAAACCCCAACGCAGCGAGCAATTGCACGCTGTAAATCAAACCGACTGCAGCAAAACTGAATCCTCTCCAGTTCCTTTGCACACACTTTGCAGTAAGAGCCTATATCCAGGCACAGCTCCCAGAGCTGCCAGGCTGCAGGAATTCACTCAGCATGAGCCTGGCACTGGAATGGGCTGCCCAGGGAGGTGGTGGAGTCACCGTCCCTGGGGGTGTTCAAAAAACGGGTTGATGAGGCACTTGAGGCCATGGTCTAATGGTCTGGTGGTCAGCAATATGATGGGATAAAGGTTGGACTTGATGACCCGGGAGGTCCCTTCCAACCACAATGATTCTATGATTCTGTGGTGCCTGCGTTGCTGCTTTCCCAGCTCAGGACCAGCACGAGGGAGCAGGGAAGTGCAGGAAGATGCTTGAGGCAGCTCAAGTGGGATGCTCTGGACAGGCTGTCCTCTGCATAGGACAGAAAGTGAATTTACTTCCAAAATAATTCAGGGCCCTGCTTTAAAATCTATCTTAAGGCCAGCATGATTGTGGCATTTCATCTTATCTGAAAGATGAAGCTTTCTGATTGAAATTAACTACTCCCATTAAAAATGTTCATAATGCAGAAAGGAGAAATTACAGCACACATTTGGGCTGCCTCACATGGTGGTAACACACAGCCTCGGCTAAAGGGAGGCTGCTGCTTTTCGGGAATATATAATCATTTTTTCTCTCAATTTCCCTTCATCCCTCAAGGAAATGGGGATTTTCCTCACTCAAATGTTCCCATACAGGTATATTTGTATCACTATCAGTTCTTCTTGTCATCGTTTCATTTCCTGAATAATTTCATAGCTCACTGCTCTGACCCTCTCCGAGCCCTTCTATTTTTTTTCCATTTGCAGAGAACTACCGCATTACCAGTGATTTATTAGGATTTTATCTACAGCTAATTGTGACTGATTTCAATAACCTGTTTTTCCAGCTCTTACAAACTATTGATTAGCGCACACAGTCTTTAAAACGCTCACCTCAGATTCACACACTACATTAACTCATTAATGATTCCTACAGAAGACAGATGATAATATGATAAATCATCCCAACTGCTGCAAAGTTTGCACATGCAGCTCTTAACCTTGTTCCAACTGATACCATACAGGGGACCACGCAAATACAGTTGGCTGTGCTAATTAATCTATTGTGTTCTTCGCAGAACAAGGTAACAAACAGCCTAATCAGGCAAAAAGGTCTTGAAAGGCCCACACGTCCACTTTGATATGGTGAACACTTCATTATGTCACCATTTACACCAACCGCGGCTGCAAAGCAGGAAAGGAGAAGGAATAATATCCTCTGGGCACGTGTTCTGCATAGCCACACGTATGAAGAACATCTTAATGTCTAATTGGAGTTTGTTGAGAGGGTCAGAGTTTGTTCCTTTCTGGTCAGAGGAGGAAAAGAGGCACTTAAGAAAACAATTCTTCCTACCTATCACGATTTCTTGAATGGGATGTGAGGATGGGAGAGACTGGACAGCTGGATTAAACCAGCTTCCTGACCCTTAGAAGGTTGAACTGAGTTGACCTGAACCTACATGTAACACTGATGGTGTTCCTACATTACCTGTTCCTACATTGCCAGTGCTGTGCAGAGTGACTGACAGTAACAAATGCTTTTTTTCCAAATTGGCTCCTAGTATAAAAAACATTGGTCATTAAAATAAATATAACAGTGTTATTTTTTAAAAGTGTCTGAATGGAAAAACTGCTATACCTCTTTTCTAGATTTAATCCAAATGCCCCTGGATCTCGCAAATGTTTCAGCATCTTCTTAAGCTCTCAGCCAGCCTGAAGTCACAAATACACGTGTGACACACAAACGAATCTAGGACTCCACATTTTACTTAGCTGGCCTTTTGCATTAGGTCCTGTTTCACAGTTAGTAAAGCAAAGCAACATGGTCACCAGAAGGATAGCTTTGGGTCTAACATGAAAGGAAACAGCTTTTTGCAGTGTATTGCAGAGTATGGAGGGTGAGTGAAGAACAGAATGTGACACAGCAGCCTTCTCACTGAGTTTTACACTGTGCAACCTAAAACTGTTTTTCCTCCAAGAATCCCTGAGCATATTGGGCAATTCTAAACAAATTTGAGAAAGCGTGGTGTTCTCAGAAGTTTTTCAGTTCCCACGAGTTTTTGACCACTGCTAGTGGGATAAAAGCTTGCTTCTCAGTCTGCTTCCTACCTTGCAGCCTTTCCACAAGCGGAAAAGTCTGCACTCACAAAAAGGCTGCAGATTAAGTTGAGTAATTACATGCTGCTGCTAAGTGGTACACACGTACTGCCAGCCATCCAGCACGCACATCCCTCACACCCAGCCACAACACTTCACTCCTCTTCTGCAGAAGTCAACTGGGGGCATAGGAGGGAGTTCAGGATACAATCGGGACACTGGAGATACCCAAGCAAGAGAATTATAGTAGTAGGCAAGAGCTACAAATCCTTATGAACTGAGGTCTCAGTACTTCTGCTGTAAAAACAAGGAATTGCTTATGTCTTTTAACTGCAAAAATGCTAATACAAAGTCTGGACTCCTAAGAGGATACACATTTTAATTTTATGTTGCTCTATGTAAATGTCAATAGTAACATTCACAAGGTAAACATAATGACTAAGACTGGATCATACAAAAAAAACCACAACTAAGTTTGAATTTGGAAAACCACCTGCTTGTGGTTAATAAAGGTGCAGCTCTATCTCTGAAGAGCTCAGACTACCTCCATGTGAGCTTTCCCTGCCCAAGGCTTTCTTTCAGGAATTACATTTCAGGTGCAGAGCTGTTACTTACCATTTATACAGATATGAAACAGATAAAACATATTTCTATAGCAGAAACCACTTTGCTGTAAGCTGGCAATGAAAGTTATTATCACTTAGCAGCTGTTTAGTAGCCACATTAAATGAAGTTGTAGCTCCAGCTCCAGGGGGGACAAGGGGAAAAGCTCCCAAAAGCTTCAAAACACCAAGCCACAGCTCTGCTAATTCAGTTTTTTGTTTGGCCATGCTTGAAATTCACTTTAAAGGTAAAGTTTCCTTTCTGAGGATGATTAAACCTGGATGAGCTCAGCCATCTGGTTCTAAGGGCAGCTGGAGCTGAACTAACGCAGCCACCAGGGAAATGCAAGAGGCAGCTGCAGCACTGCCAGACCCCAGTAGCACCGGGCACTTTTACACGATGCTTCAGCTACGTGGCCAGCACAGCCTCAGTGTCTGTGCCCATACCTGCGGCTCTGCCCCATCCCACAGCTTCTTATGGACCTTCCAACCCAAGAGCTACATCAACTGTTTGAGTCCTACATGTAAATTAACCTTAGATCGCAGCTCTGAATGCTCCCAGGTGTGTGTAGAGCTTAAGTGCAAGTGCAAAGATAGCACCAAGTCTTTCCCCTTAGGAAGCACCAGGTGTCAGCGTTCCCTGTTGCTGGGAAAGACCTGCTCCACTTCCCAGATACAGGTAATGTCCCATGCTGGAGACCCTTTAGCTTCACTTTCCTCTTCTTCCTCACCATTTTTAATTTCTAAGGTTCAAGTTCATCTTTTCCAAGCAGGTGTGCTTCTTGCTACCGGCCGGTACAGATTTTTACCAAGCTTGTGTACTCCTGCTCTGAATACTTACGAGATCACATCTTGGCTGCCAGCTCATCTGCCTAAATTACCAGCCTCAAGATTTAATAGAGAAAGATGATGGACAGCGTATTTACAATAGGGGCCCTTCATAACACAAGGTGATATTTTCCTCCAGTTCATCCAAAATTCTGCTGCACTGGGGACTTCTTTATTTGAATCTAAAAAGTCTATTTGCTTGAAACCAAGTGAACTTCAAATCAAGCACAAAGCAAAAAATACCATATGGCATATTCAGATTTGCGGGGCTGCTATCTCAACTTAATAAATCTTCCTTTACTTACATTTTTGATAAAAGTGTTGTATCCTACAGGGATTTTAATTCTACTGCTCAAAAGGAGGTTAATATATTAGATTTTACTGTATACAGATTAAATGAGGACTTTTGAAAATTCTGAAGCTTATCTGCTCGGCTAAATAAATTCTCTGACTTTGCACTTGGGGTAATTGTAATAGAGTTTTTGATCCCTGGGTAGATGGGTGTAATAGTCCTATAAATCCCAGATTTTCAACGTCTTCAGAGACTGTTTATGAGAGAATATTGTTTTAGAGACATCTGGTGGTTATATAATCCTAAGGAGAGGAATCAACAGTGAAAGTATTAAACTTGAATTCTACTTTTTCAACAAAAGTATCCTGTAAAGAGAAAACGAGATCAGCTTATTCACCGTCCCTCTGCACACAGAGGTAGATAATTTGCCACGAGAGATGGCCTTGTTTGTGGCAATTTGGCAGCTTTGCTCACATCAGAAGAAGAAAAAGATTTTTCAAGATAAATTAATGTTATGTTTCTTTCCATAGTATTTAAACAGTTTAGTCAGAGTACGACGGGGGCAAGAGACTGGAGATATTGAGTATTTAAAATCCTACCACTAGACAAAAATCATGATCTCTGCAACTTGTTAACTTGTCTTCTGTTCTAACTTCTGGTGTGCTTATTTCTGTTTAAAAATTCACCAACTCACCAATATACCTTTGACTAAGTGTTTGTCTACAGCGAGAACGGCTCAGAAACAAAATAGCACCCTTAACTTGTTAGGCCTAACATACAGGTACTCTAAGCAAAAGAACCATGCTTTTTTATATTCATGAATAACATACTTTCATGATTATCCGAGTGGTTTATAAGGATTTATAATTTAAGTCCTGATTAAAAATTCAGGTATTCGGTGCTACATTTAAATCTCCTCCATATTCCCACAGATCTGCTGAGGTCTGAAGCGCACAATCACTTGTTTGGAGACATCAAATCCAATCTTGCTCTTAGTTACACCCATGTAAATCCAAATTTTAAAATCTCCACTTCAGTAAAAAGAGAAATCACTTCAGATTTAGGCAAAAACCCTGAATTGCCCTTACTTTAGTTATTACAAAAGAACAAGGAAGTTTCTCACAAGCCTGTGCTATAATATGTGTTCAAAGCATTTTAAAGCAAAAGTCAGACTGAAAATTCACAGCTTCTGCTGCCTGGAGGGAAGATTGCTCCTTTTGGTGTTTAGGTGGGTAGGAAGGCCCTGTGCTCCTGTCACTTCCATGCTTCCAGCCCACTGGCAATTTTCCTGACTACTTTAGGAGCATCTGTTTTATCAGCCCAAGCGTTGCACTCCTTTGCTCTGAACCGCTTCCCTGCTCATAGCAGTGTTCTCACCCCTTCTCACACTCCCTCCCTTTCCTTGGTTAGTGTATATTATAGCAAATTTATTCTGTAGGATTTAGGATTGGTCTCACAAAAATGTACTTGTGTTCTCACGGGCAAAAGTTTCTCGGGCAGTTTTTTGTTGAACAGGATACATCATCTTCAGACATAACCAGCTCCAAAGCAAGACCTCGGAGCACCAAAGCAAGGAGTAATCATCATTTTCTTCCCTCCCAAATAAAAAGTTGCATCAACTTTTCCTGGGAGCAACACAATTCTGCATCAGAAGGCATGCTCATAGACTTATATTCAATGCTAATACTCGATACTTCTCATAAACTACATTTGCATCCTTATTTTCAGCCAAGAAATGAATTGGCTTGAGAAGTTCAAAATAAATCTACTTCATTTTATTTTTAACTATCTGAGTCTGAACCAGCTGAAATTCTGATGCTCAGGAGGGGTTTCTCATGCATATTTTTCCATCCTGATCATTCAAATGCAGTTTTCTCCTGAAAGTTTTAACTTTGAATGTAATTTACATGCAATGAGCAGCATTAGCGTTTCATTACGTTGAGGTTATATATGTACATAATTCAGGGTATTTCAAGTCACGATTGCTGTAGAAGCTATAATTATATTTCTGGCTAAATCATTAAAATTAACATCATTCATGAAATTACAGAATGTTACGCAGGAATAGGAACATGACTGTGTAAAGCCACGTTACAGCTGAGCTCTACCCGTGCACACATACATCAGGAAATACAAAATTAAGGTATCTCCAGGGGCTCTAAATAATGTAAGGAGCTCCAGTCCCATCTCAGACATAATTTGGTCAATTCTCTCTATTGCTTCATAGACATAATTCGCTTTCATTAAGATGTCTTTCAGGGCCAGTTGATACGCAGACCCACTTTAAGTTCCAGTGGGACTGGTTTGATTGGCTCTGCTCTAGTTAGGGCACTACCTCCAGCCTCCAAAACGGGACACAAATAGGATGGAGGAGAAATGCATACCGACACTTCTGCATCTCGCACTTTGATCCCTTCAGGGCTTCCCCTTCCCCTCCCAAACATGTCCACATCCTCCGGGACGCTGATGGGCATCTCCTGGAGCTGCTGCTCAAGAGCAGTGCCCAACACAGACAGGGATGGTTTGGCATAGCTTGTTTGGAAGCAGAGCTCGTCACTCAGTCACGCGCATCCTTGCAGGGTGCTGGAAACCCCCGCATGGGGCAACATGCTCTGAAGACAGCTGCAGGCACAGGAATTGCTCTCTCAGCCAGACTCTCCCATCACAGATAATCATTTCATGTCCCTGCACACCTAGGAGCAGGGACACGTGCTGCTCCTGACACATTGCTGGAAGACAAAATCCCTGGTTGTGGATCCGCCTTTGCTCACAGAAGCCCTGGACTACGCAGCGGAGAACAAAAGCCCTCGAAATGGATATTCTATCACCTCTCAAAAAATATGAGCTACTTTCCAAAAAGGGAACAGCTGTGGGCTGATATCTGGATCCTTTTAGTCACATGAGAACTGTCTAAATTAATCATGTCTCATGTTCTAAGCCATAACAGAATTAGCATTCAAGTGCACAGCACCTAAATCATTACTTAAAATTATCATCATTTGTCAGACAAATCCTTCCCTCCTTTTCTAGTGATATTCCTTAGTTAATTGAAATGTTGTGTAATATGAAATCTGCTGGGAAAATCTTGCACATTTTAGAACTCCCATGTTAAAGTGTGCTATTAGGTCATTAGTATCAAGACACGTGAGTCTCCTCTGTTGAAGTTATTTCAGCATCCGCATTGGGTTTATATACTTCATTATACTGTGGTTTTCCTTGAAATTCCCAGAGACTGGCAATTCTGTTTAAAAGGCTTTTCTACAGGGAATAACTGTTATCTGCACTGACTGAAAAACAAATGGAAGAATCTACAGAAGACAGAAAGAACAGTCAGGTGCACCACTGCCATTAGGATTCCCTCCGTGAGACCCTGAGCAGATAAGCAAACTTCTGAAACACAGCCCTTTTAGAGGCTGGCAACTTGGGAAGCAATGTACAGTCCTCCTCGGGAGACAGGAGTGGGAAAGGACAATGAAAAGCAGAATACTATCTCTTCTTCTCCCTTCCTGCAGCTGAAGGATAAGGAGTGAGTGGACTTAGGTTTTATCAGACTCACCAGAACTAATACCAGCTCAGGAGATCACACACACCTCTCACAGCTGCGAGATAATTCATCTCTTATTTCTGCTCTTGTAGCTCATCCCGCAAGACATCCAGACCCCTCAACTATTTCTCTTTCTTCTTCCTCTGCTTAAAGTCTTTGCACACACAGACACAGTGAGTTTTGTGACCTGGGTTAACCAAAGAGCTCTATCACAGCCATAACCATAAGGTGGTGTCTTCCAGCACTGAACACCACCCCTCCCACTCCTGTTCTACCACCCCATGTGAAGCCCAGGAACCAGTACTGAGAGCTTTTCATCCTTTTTTCCTTTGAGTTGCTTGCTCCTTGCTCCAGACTCCAGGCCCTCAGAGGGAAGGAACAGCTTTTTGCCCTGTGTGGGACAGCAGTGTGCAAAGCTCTTAGGTACCTCGCAATGGCAGCTACCAACTAGAAATCCTAAATGCCAGACACAAGAACAATGAAAACCATGGTCCAGTGCCCTCACCTTTCCCTGGAGCAGAATTTCAAGCCTGTTTCTCACAGAGTACAGCTGTGCCACCCTAGCTTGGACAGATTGCCTAGCACCCCGCTGTACTACTGCCACATTAACCTTGAAGGAACAGGCCTAGTGAGAAAAATGATCAATAAGCCACAAATACATCAAAATGCCTCCACCTAGATACAACTAGTTAGTTCTTGATCTGGTTTATGTGCTTCGAATGAGAGGCAGGTTGGAGTCAAGATGTGGATTGGCTTTTTGCTTTGTCTTTGAAGAGTTTTCAACTCTAAGTTCTCTGTAGCTCCTCAGCCCTTTGTGCAGATATTTTCAAGAGACCTGAAGCACCATGGAAGCCCTCTCCATCAGCTTGCTGGGGAAGGGCTGAATACTTTGTAGAGGCACCTACCACTTTCCTGAGACTGCAGCAAGAGTCTAGACAGCGAACTTATGGGGCTTGAGAAAGCAAACACCAAATAGGATGAATTTATAAATTCAGAACAGAAAGATGTGGAACAAAAGCCAAGGCAGGTTGCCCATGGATAGCAAAGCCAGGTGTGGTACATGAGGTGTGTACTATCCTTGTGAGAGAATCACAGCACCCAGCTTTGGCCTCCTTTCTAACCAACTCGCTCTAAAGAAAGTACATGGAGGCTACACCTCTCAGCTCAAAAACCTGCTTCCTGCCCTTGCTTCCTTCTCCCCCTGATTAACAACAGAAAACTCACCATGAGCTGACAAACGTCTTCCCAAAAGGCAGGTCGTATCTTGCTACTTGCCAATAGAGATAAGGACTTCAGCCTGTTCCTACTGTTCATTATAAAATCTTTAAAAATTCACTAGAACACAAAGTTATTGAGGTTATCATGGTACTTGATAGTCTTAGCTGTTTGCACTAGATAAAATTGCACCGAACCTTTCCAGCAGTGTCCCCAAAAATTAGCTGTACCGTCTACCTTGTACTGTCACTACTAATTATCTCTGATTGATTAACTTCCTTTACTGAATGATTATTACACTGATTAAATCAGAAGGATTTGCAGAAAGTCAGCTTATACCTTTGAACATGAATCTCTAACAATTATAAAACAAACTCAAAGGTAACTTGCTATTAGAGAATTTAGGAGGAATTCATTGCCAGCTGTCATTCGAATTTCTGCAGTCAGCTCATTATTTCAAATTGGGAATGGATCAGGCAAAGATGTAACTGCTAATCTAATGAATAATTATAATAGTTTTTAAATAGTCACTTCAAAAATGTAAGCCATGTAAAATCCATCAAAATTTGAAATCTCATTGGAAATTCAAAGTTAAAATCAGACTTACCAAGCATTCTACTAACTTCCTCAAAAGTCTGTAAAAATTGAGCCCAACAAGAAAAGAAAATACTGAAATTTGTGCATCGTACTAATGATACTCCTGACAATCTCACCAGATTTTATACAGAGCTTACACAGGCAAACTAATAGGGTACGTACAAGTTTTCCTAAATAAATTTAAAAGGAGCAATAATTAAGCAGCTCATCCAAAGGCCACTGGAGTCATTAGAGAAAGGCTGACCTCAGTTATTTTTTTTATCCAGATTTACATATGAACTTCAAGACTTGGCCTTACGTGAGTAAGGAACTGATTTTTACACTGGAGAATAAGAAACGCGGGAGAATGCACGAGGTTCCTGCAGATCTGCGTGTGATCGTTCATATTGTCAAGATCCATGCGTTTATCAAAGGTTTTCATATGCTGTGCTGTGGCTTCCCTCAATACTGCCAGCTAAATCTTCAAAGTTCAGAGCAAAGCACCAAAGATACTCATGCTTATCTATGACCTGGTAAAAACATCCCTAGCTCCTTTTAATATAAAAACCTGCAATAGATTTCTAGCACTGCCGCTTCCTGACAGGGCTGGAATGAGAAGCTCTTTTGCTATTTAATTATGGCATCTTTCCCCCCCACACCTGTAAGATGTGCAAAAGAGAAAAGGGAGGAGATGGGAAAATGTACATGTGGTTTTTTCAGTCTCCTTAAATTATACTCCTGACATGTGAGGGAGGCCTCCTGGCAGAATAGGTAGTAATTTCATCTTGTCACTATGTGCCAGTTCTGCCTCTGACTGGAAGTTTTGTGCTTTTAGACACCTCTCTTCTTGCCCCTTGGCAGGTGAGGCCCTCAGATGTGTGTTCCCTGAATGAGTCAGCACCCTGCAGATGGGAAAGGCATTTCAAAGCCGATTAGTTAAACATTACCCCTCTAATCACAGCTCTGCTGCGTCTTACTGTACACTTGCTTATTAATGTTGCTTTGGTGACAGTAAAACTGCCCTAAAAGATTCAGCTAATGATAAAATTAATCTTTTCAATGTTTCTCTCATTGCTGTATATTTATCAGTTTTATTTTTATTTGTCCATAGGTGCCCTCAATTTACTTTCATTGAAGCTGTTCCTTCGGCTTCCTGCATTCTTGTGGGTTGTAAAAAAAATATACAGGGGAAATGACAACAAACTAATTTTACAAATGTAATGCATAGAGGGGAGGCCTACAAAGCTGTCCTAGCTCGTGTATCATTGCTGCTTATGGCATATGAATTTACATGTTCATTACTGGACGGTGTAACTCAAAAGAGTAAAGTACATAATTTAGTAATTCCTTTTAACCTTTTGCAAATTTAGTGAGTTTTACCAACCCATCATGCAATATTTTGTAACCCAAAGAGTGAAAAGAAAGAATAATGTACCCATGAATTTCCAGTAACAGTTTTTCATGGCTTGCCAATGGAGAAAGAGGCCCCAAACCAGATCATCCTCATGTTATCTCAACAAAAGGAACTACAATGGCTCCTCCAGACACAGGTTGCAGATTCCTGCGTTCATCACTCTTAAGTCCGTGCTTTAAATACCAGAGATATTTAAATATCTCTGATATTTAAAGAAATTAAATTTATTATTAGAATAAATTTATTATTATTAGAATAAATTTATTATTAGAATATTATTATTATTAGAATATAGAATTTATTATTAGAATAAATTTTTATTATTAGAATAAATTTATTATTATTAGAAATTTAAAGAAATTAAAGAAATATCTGGTGTTTAGATGGGTCTGTGAGGAACTGCCCCTTCAGCAACAGCACTCAAGATTTACTTAAAAGCATCAGGGAGAAGGCGAATGGTCTGCAAATCCCAACAAACCCGAACTGCAGCTGCAGAGAACAGCAACATAAATCTCAGAGAGATTAAATCTGTCTCCGTGTTGGTTCATCAGACCAAGAGCCTTCTCTCCTGGCTAGCAGTTTTTCATCACCCTTTTGGAAACCGAGCCGCAGCTCACAGCCAGAAGTCACATCAGCCTCTCCCCAAAAACACTGGATTGGGTGATATGGCAGCAGCAAAACAGGAACATCTGTCAAGTGACCATTACTGTGACTGCTTCTCTCCCCCACACACATTTTCCATGTCCGTTTTCTCCCCACATTGGTCAAGTGACCATCTTGCAGAACAATTTTGAGTACAGTGCAGAAAACAGCCTTAGTTTGTCTGTGCGGACTCCATGCCATCCAGCTGCAGCCATCACACAGAGTCCTAGTCTAAGGCACTCACCCAGTTTTTTCTATCCTCAAAGGGAGAGATAAACCTAAACTAACATGATCGACTCACTCATCTTTCACAGCACTCTTACAATGGGATAGACTTGCCCTGGAGACATCTCTTCCTCCTCAAACAGGAACGTTTCTGTACTTCCAACATGGTAATTAAGGCCATTGAAACCCTTCAGAGAGAAAGCAGCACATGCTACAGCCTGTGCAGCAATACGCAAACCAGGGAAGGAGTGAAAATCAAATTCTTTTTACTTACACATAACTACACAAGGCATTTTTTTAAAAAAATCACTACAAATGGCCCATTCTGGTTATGCTCCTCCAGGTGCTTTCAGCATCGAGTTGCAGAAATTCATCTGAACTGTCATTTATCAGGGAATAATCTACCTTCCTCCTGCTTCACTCTCTCGCTCCCACACATCAACTCCAAATGCAGCTTTCTGAACAAAAAGAAGTCCAGGTCAGTGAGGTAGGAGTGGGTTTGGGATAAACCTTTCTCCTTCTGGGCTCCTGGTGGTTCAACAGCTGTGTAAGACTTTGTAAAGCAAAAGCTGGGTTATGTGGTCTTGGTAGGGAGTCAAATTCATGGAGTGTATGCTGGATAAACCAAATCGTTCCCCAGTAACATCTCATCACTTGGCAGCACTCACTAAGGCCCTCCTGCTCTCAAACACACATTGCATAGATGGGGGGGCACCTCTGCACTCTTCCTCACCTTTGCTCCCCAGATGTGCACACTGGGGACTGGAATAAATGCACGCCACACACCCAAAGAACTGGAGTAAAGGCAAGATACACCTACCCAGGCTCACTTCCACTTTTATCCTCCAAAACAGGGAGTCAAGTAAATCACACTGCACTTTGGCAGCTGTTTTATTCTCAGTTTGCAAATATTAAACTGCATTCAGTCATCTGGCAGAGTATGACAACTCTTTCCTAGATGGGTAATTTCAGCCCTGGTACTGAGACAGAGCGAGCCTGAAAGGTGTGATGTGCTGTTATTACCTGTCGTTCTGCAGCACATTTCAGACTACGATGTAGTTACTTTTCATTTTAGTTTTCAAAGTTCCCCATCAGGACTTTAACAAGAAACGTTAACACGACAGAAGATCACATAGTCTGCATTAGGTTTCTTGCCAGTTCTCAAAGTGAAACTTAAAATGGAAAGACTTTATGGAAAGATAAATTCAATCCAAAAGTTCTGTTCTTGAAAACGTGTGCATATATTTGCTGTACAAAAGGAATCTCCTGCTCTTGCCTGCATTGAGATTTTATAGCCCTCTTGTTCTCCTTTTAGCTAGCGATTTGTTTCAGAAGAAAACTAACCTTTAACCTGCTAGAAGACTGCAAAGCTTGGTTCTCATGTCAGTTCTTTGAGGAAGATGTTCTCATATTGACTTTGTTTCATCAAGTTTAATCTTCATCCCCCTTTCCTCATTTTAAGATCAACTTTGAAGATAAAGGTGTAGATAAAAAACAGTTGTGGTCATTGTGATCTCTAGATATTGAGATATCAGAATTCACCTCATTAACAACGAGAATGAGAAGTTGGCATACATTTTATGCTATGCTTATACCTCTCAAAAAGCTGAAATCCGAGATATTTTAAAAAAAAACCCACTACAGGCTGATCTCATACATGAAGACTTAGTAACTATCAAGTCAGGAAAAGTACATTTAAAAAAAAAGACAATTCCCAGTGTCAAGCTCAAGTATTTTTTCTAGCAAAAATGCCTGTGCAGTACCAAATGCAACTAAGGGGAGAAGTACAACCAACTTTCTCATCTTGCAATACACAGCCATTTTCCCTCTAATGCACCCTCTGTAAGGCAGTCTGCAGCCTGGACAGCATCAGAGACCAGTATAGCTGCATTATCTTAGTGCAAGGCACTACACAAACACATGGGGCAGGACTACCACTGGCATGCCAGGAAGAGTTAACCTGCAGAAGTCTCACTGCCTCCATTTTCTCTTTTCCCCGAGAGTGTCTGTGTTTTGGAGCATTCTGCAAGCTGTGCCACTGCTGCATTCACTCCCTGCTCCCTCAATGGATTTTGGATAAAACCAAGGGCTCTGGCACTTCTCTAACCAAATCCTGGGCTGGTTCCCTGTTCCCCCAGCCCACTACAATTGAATATCACAGCTTTTCCACTTGTTATGTTCTAAAGTCTTCTGTAGACATACCCATGAAATAGAGATAAGCTCACTGCTGAAAGCCTCAAATCTCATCTATTTACTTTGGACTGCTTCTAGCTTTTCTCACAGTGACCATATCCCTCTTTCTGGCAACATTTTGACTTGTGCTCTACCACCCAAGCAAAAGCATTAACTTTCAGACAGAAAATAGTCTGTTCATCTTCTGTGGCACCATTGTCTTCTGCTCCTATGAAGAATTCCTCCAAGCTAATGGGCCTCCCATCATCTCCTTTATCCAAACTGTTGTCTTTTTAAAATAACACATTATTATGTTGGCAGGATGGAGGTTTTTTTAATCTGTTTACCTTTGGAATTATCTTCTAGGTTTCAAAAAACTTTTGAGCTTCACCTAGCATCCTAACCTATGGCCCTTCCCAGGGTTTTTTGGATTTACTGCCAACCTTCACAAATTCAAATGACAGCCCACTATCAGCTTCACTGCTAAGTAACTTCTTGGTAAACTTTCACTGGTCTGGTGAGGGTTAATTTTTGCTCTCTCACAGTCCCCCTCTGAGCATGCTGCAGTCTTTTACCAAATACTCAGTTCTCCTTACATGGCACAACTGAGTTTTTCAGTCTTATATGACTTGCAAAGGCTCCCAAGTTCCACCTTTCTTTCCATATTTACCACATAAAAGCATTTCCCTCATTTTTTTATTGAGACCCTAGCTCCTCTACAATGTCTGTACTGTGCTTTTGTTATTGTCACAAGTTAACAGAAAACAGTAAAAAAATAAATTTTAAAATAATAATAATAATAAAATCAGCATCTATGAAATACAAGGCTACTTCCAACCATCTCCCTTCTTGCTGGTACACAGGACTGACAGACAGAAGATGAAGCACAGTTTCCAGAGGGATTCAGATTCAGTGGGGCTTTTAACTGCTCTGTTTTTCCAGTTTCCAGACTGTTTTATTATTTTGCTCTGGAATGGACAGAAACAAATGAAATGAAACTATCAGGTAGAGTTTTCTTTCAGCAGTTACTTGATGAGCATTGCACAAGGACTGCCTCACACCAAACTTCCACCAAAATCCTGCAAGAGCCCTTTCCAAGTCCCACTCCCCCAGTACCCAGTCACCCACTGGCATGACTGATTTTGCTGACAATGCACATTTCCTCTAGGAACACACTTTGATATCCTGGCTACCATTAAAATGTTTCTATACAGGCTTAAGTAACAGTTTGTGCGTTTTACAATGGGTTTGGAATACTGGAGATAAATGGAATAAGAGATTGTCAGGATTATTTCTATTTAGCTGAAGCTCACAGCAAGGGGCATTTGCCCTGTTTCAGCCAAGGCAGGAGCTGTGGAGTTCAAACCAAAACTGAAACATGTCACAGCTTTAAAACGTTATTTGTCCCTCCTGATGTGTCTTGGGTGACAACTGTTGGGTGAGAGAGGGTCAGGAAAACTGCACGGCTTCCACCTTCAGCTGCACCTGCTTCTGTCTGAGAGCAGGTTTGGTCCCATGAGCTGAAAAAATAAGTTCTTTAATGACTTTAAAAAGCAAGACACACACAAACGCTGTGACATGAATGAAACGTGGCAGACACCACGCTCATGTCACACTGGGGTTGACCCTCATCTTCGTAGCCTTGATAAAGAGTTCGGGATCTAGGTGCAAAGGTACCAACACCCTCACCCAGGAGCAGGTCCTGCCTACCCACCCCGTGGCATTTCGTGTCTGCTGGCAGCCACGCAGTTGGGGAACGTGGCTGAAGATAAAGAAAAAAAGACCCTTCAGGCAACTGCACCTCTTACAAGTTCTTACAATTGAAGTAAAAATGCACTAACAGAGAATGTAAATCAAACTGTTGAAAACACCTACTGGTGAGTTTATATTGGGATGCTAACCCATAGCATTTTGTGATTCTGACCATCCTGTGTAAGGCTGACAAACAGGACTAGGAACCATATTACAAATATGTACTAAAAATGTATGGCAGCTGATTCCTGTGCACAAACCCCAGGAAATTCTGAACTACCATTTCTAGAACAAACCTATTTCACCCCTCTTGTGTTCTGAATTGCTGAATGACATGCTATTCACTTTTATGCGTTAATATTTCTGCAATTTACCAAGTTACAGGAAGGTGGAACAAGGTTTTATCTGCCTTCAGACAGATCCTGGTCTCAGATAGACAAGCATAAATCTGGAGTAACTCAGTTGTTCTTGTGTTTTCTCAGGCATTACACTAGTTTAGCTAACAATTGTCTCCAGACCATCGAATTAAATTGCTTTACAAAGCAATAATTTAATGGTAATATTCTTTAAATTAATATAAACATGGTTTTCCGTCATATTTTAAATAGCATTCATTTCAAGTGCATTAATTCAATTACCGTGTTTTATAGATACTGAACATTCAAGGAGGCTTTTATCAGTGCCAGAAAGCCAGTGGCAAGCTCCTGCTGGCAAATAGTAAGATGGAACTCTAAATGTGCACACATTGACACTTATAAGCTGAGACTTCAACGATGAAAATACAATTACTAAAATTCCACAGACTTGGACAAAATTATGTCCTATAAACGAGAATATTTTTTTTTACTGCAACCTGCATATACCATGCCAAATCTTGCTTGTTCCAAAATCAGCATCCCTGAGTTCCCATTGGCTCCAATGGGAGCAAAACTTGGCCTTCGTTCCCTGTGGGGTGAAGACAGCTGGAAGAAATGCAGTGGTTATGGACTTGTTTGATATAACTTTGTTAGCTGGAAAACCTCTTTCTTCAAACACAAGAACGTGCATCAGTTCTCACTGAAAACTTAACCTGTATTTGAAGCTCACTGAGCACAAGAGATGCTTCACAAATCTCCAGCCACACAACCGGGACCACAAATAAAAACATTAGAAATGCTACTGCTTACATGTTATGCAACTTAATCCCACCCTCCCACAGAATTATAAGTAGGAAGAATAAACATTGTTTAGTTTAAATCCACCATACAGTGGAGAATGAGTAATCTAACGTGGTTAAAGTGCACGGGGAGGAGGGAGAGGGCCAGGCATGGGCCAGCGTGCAGGATCAGCCCCTCCAGCAGCATGGAGTGGAGACGATTGGAGCAAGTTGTGCTTCCATCCTTCATTGTAATCTTCTCCAGAGGGAGCCCAGCAGTGTGTGTGGAGGGGGAGGAGCTCAGGGGCAAAGTGAGATTGCTCTACCTGCTTGTGTAAGGTTTCCTCAGGCCGTTCTCCACAGGTGCAGCTCAGAAACTACTGCAGTTCACAGGAGAGACCCCACCAATTTCACAGGACTTGGACCCTGGTCACATTGCAACACCCTGCATCAAGGATTCAACCCCTCGGTTGCCTCCTTTTATACACATTCAGGTATTGCAATAACAAATTAAGTAACTCTAGAGGTGCCAGAGACACTGAGAGCCCGACCTATCAGAAGGTGGTGGGACAATTCCATCCTCTCATGGGTGAGCACCCAGTAACAGCTGCCACATCCCCCAGGAGAGCAGAGGGCATCCAGCCCCCAGCTCCAGCTGATAAATACTCAACCATAGCATTTGTCCTGTGATTACAAACCAAATTTGTTTCCATCTGGCTGTCTAAGCTGGAGCAGCACTCAGCCAGAATATCACTGACTGTTTTTCAATGGCTACAATTCCCTTTGAACATCACCTGTGCTTTACTTACATATGAAAATAACAGTGCAGCTACTAAGGCAGGGGAACACTGAATGTGAGCTGACAAAAAAGGACTGGCATTATATCTTCAAATAAAGACTTGTGTATATTTACTGTTTTATAAGAAGTTTGTGGAAAAGGGCTGATTGTTTCCCAGTATTCATCCAATGTCCTTGAGCAGCAAATGTATTTACATATGAATTACCAGAAAATCAATAACCATTGTTTCCAAAGATTAAACCTTCCTCATGCCCATATGAAAGTTCAATTTCCCTTCTAAACAAACAGCCTGTTACTGAGAAGAAGGAAGACAAAAGAAACAATCCACAAAAGTAAGATCAAATCATTCACCATCCAGCCTGTCACCAAGGCTTTGGTGTGGTCCCCTCTGCACGCCTGTACCTGCTCCCGCTGACCCCGGCCACTTCTGCAGAGCTACAGATATCCCTGGGACACAGCACTGAAGACAGCGAATCTTTGCCCACTCAGATTATCCCCCTGAGCTGTATAGACATGAAAAAAAATTGTCTGCTGTAAAGCAAATTGAGTGATGTTTCCTACCAGCCCAGGATCTCCTCCTGGGTTTTGTGCAATAACCGAGATGAAGTTCATTTTTCACATAACTGCTGCAAAAATATTATTCCAAGGCCTAATATTAGCTTTTTGTTCAAGCAAGCCTCACGCTGAAGATGTTTATTTTATTAACGTTTGTATAAGAACAAAGGAAAAGTTCTTTATTTACTCTCTAAAGCAAAGAAATGAGCAGTGAACTCCATGGGTTTAGATGCTTCAAACCCCACGCGGCTGCGGTTTCACGATGGGTATTTTTTGCCTGTGTAATGAATGTTTCTAAAAATACTCAAAGGAAAACTATTTGCTTTTTTAATATTTAATATTTGCAACCATATATATATATATGGAAACAATTTACCACGAGTATATTTCTGGTGGAAGAAAATAGCTCCATTACAAGGCTGACACGTAGCTTTGATTGCAAAGCCTCCGAGACACCCGTGTTTTGCATCCTGAATGTCAAATGAAAAACAGTGGACCCCAGAATCTCGAGATGAATCGTACATAAACCAGCAAGGAATCAAATGAAAAATGTGATTTAAAAATCTTCGTGCCCAGATCTATTTATTTGTTGAAACACTTCAAAATTCTATCAGCTGAAACTTATGCCTCCATCCCAACGCTCCACATTCATCATTCTAAAAAATGATCTTATTTGAAGGCTGCTCATTCCAAAATGATGACGACTGATTTTTACATCATCCCTTAAGATCCCATCACCCATTCCTTTGATGTAGTCAACACTTACAGCACTTAATGCCATATTCTATAGTCTAGGCTAACAGAGACATCGGCACAGTCTGGCAGACAGGACCAGAGAATTGGTGGTGGGACCTACGGGAACCTCCCAGGAGACCCGTGCTCCCTGCAGGCAGCAGCAGGAGGCCAGGCAGGGCATCCCCCAGCAAACAAGGTGCCTATTTAGACAACCGAACCACGTTCTTCACATCACTGATTTCTAAAGGGAGGAAATGAATGTTTATACTATATTTTATTGATTATATATTACATTATTATATTCTCACTTAAGTAAATTTTAATAAAGTCAACCGTGCTCCATCTAATATTAAAAGTGATTCCAGATAGTTTCATGTGTTTACATTGCTTTTTCCATATCAAAAATTACTGTTGAACAGGTTAATATCACTATAAAGAAAAGCAATACATTGTAAAGGGTCGATTCCCCCCCTCTTTATTGTGTACATCACCTGCAAAACACTCCTCTCACAAACCCCAGAGAGAATAATCTTTGTCTAATCCTGTGCTTTTCCTTTTGCTTAATTGTTTTCAATTGCTTTCTTAGAAACACAGTAAATAACACACAATATGCCACTGGGAATTATATCCTCAAGTTAAGACCTTGTAGTTGATCATTTGAGCAACAGATTTAAGTCTTCGAATCCCACACACAAAGCATTACTTATATGCAGCTTTTTGTGTGGATGAGGACCCCCCACCATTCTTGGTGGCCAACGGTGCATGAAAAGCAGCCACGTGCCCTGCCCAACCTTGGTGAGACCCAGCTCCTGATGCAGCCCTGCCATGAGTGTACATACTCACCTACTGCCATGCAGCTCTCCCCACCCACACACTGCCTGAATATTCCTTCTGAAGAAGGGACCTCCTTCTGAGATTCCTGCTTCCCTGGGCTTTGGGGCTATTTTCTCTATTTTGCAAGGTTGCTTTTTTCCTAACATTTTGCACACTCAAACATGCACAGCCAATTACACTCAATTTATCTCTTCCTGCATTACAAGTTTCTAAATGGGCCCTGTTCATCCTTTCAGTTCTGTTAATAAATCATTTGGGTTGCAGGCAGATGCCTGCCAAAATAAGGAAGATTCATGAGGCCGAGTTACAAGCATTTATTAATTAGAGGGATCAAGGTGTCACAAGCACAAAACATCTATCCCAAACAGAGAGCTGGCAAACTGTCACTTTGGTGCACCACTACAGCAACACAAGGCAAGAAAAAAGCAGCTTATGAAACATTCCTGCTCTGGGAGCCCCATGATAGCATTAAATTTCCAATTTCTGGCCATGATAGCATTAAATTTCCAATTTCTGCCCTTGAGGCTCTGGGCAATGCTGCCAGGTGGGGAAACACAAACCACATGTTACTTCTTTTTTTCCCCTGAGCCAGCCAAGCTACACCCATCCAACCTTCAGATTATTTGTACAGGACCTTGAACACAGCCCTACCTTGAAAATACTGGACTAGCATGGGAAACACTCCCAAGCAATAATATTCCCCATAAACCTTGCAAGAAGCAGCACAGACGTGCATCCCTGCTGGCATCACAGAACTTGTACCATCTTCTACAAGTACCATCTTGTCTTCAGCCTGGATGGGGTTTGCAGGTAGTAAGCATGTAGTTGAACCACCCACTCTCCAGGTGATGCAAGTGCACTGTGTCAGGATTTGCAGTGGGTGAAAGCAAAAGGGAGTTTCCACCGTGACACTGGCCATGAATAACCCATAAATAAACTGTGGTGCCAAGAGCAGGAACAGCTTGTTGGGTGGACAGGTTTCTCCTCCCCTATCAGGAACGAAGTGGAAGGACACACCATGTCTTCACTACCTCTGCTAGCAGGCTGAATCTCTCTCAACCAGACAGGGAAGATTTCACAAGACACACCACATTGAGAGAGGACAACCCCTCGGAAGCCCTGGATTCCCTGCTAGCCACAGGCACAGCTAAGCCAGGCACCAGATAACACAGGCTTGCACACATGAAAGCCAAGAAACACCCCCACTGCTCCCCAGTGCAGACCTACTCCTCCAGAAGAAATCCTTGCCAAGCTCTTTCCTACCCCCAGAGCCATCAGCCTGCTTGGAAATCTCTTTTAAGAAGCAGTGACACGAAGCACATTCCAATCTGAACCTTTTACTCTTGTGTATTCAATAGAGCTTCAACTCCTATGTACTAGGCTATGTTTATATCTGCTTAATTCACTTTGCTCTCCTGACACACAGAAGCCAGCTGGACATGGAAATGTATTTAATGAAGCAGCTCTCTGGTATCCACCTCTTGATTTCTATCAGCTTTGCTGCCTCCAGAAGGTGCCAGGTAGTAAATGTCATGGCCAGGGACCTCAAATAGTCAATAGAGCCGAATTTCCACTATGGCACTTACCTCTGCAAACTCTGGCTCTTCTTTTAAACCTTTCTGTCCTGAATGACAAACTGCTGACACGGGCACGAGGTGAAATACAACCACCTGTGTGGGGGTGTAACAAAGCCAGCAGCAGCTCAAAGGCAGCATTTTGTTTGCTCTGCTTTGGCCGCATCTAGTTTGGGCTGGCTCATTAAGAAGCCATAAAGGTGGCTCAGTCGTGCCCAGACTACAGATTTCCATAGTTATGTTGTTTCTAAATATTTAAATAACCATCTTCCAGTGACAGCTGCATGGCTTCCAAGGTGCTTACCTCCACAATAATGGTTTACTACCAAGCAGCCAATTTCTGAATCAATTTTAGCTGCAGAACCACCCGCAGGACAGGGAACGCCTGAGTGGGTGTTTACATCTTGCACACTAATGGAGTAGAGGGTAGCACAGTGAAGATAATAGAAAAGGATTTCATACATTTACAAGTCAAAAAAAAGTTAAATTTTTATGAGCAATTTTGAATCTGGGCTGTTGCTGCTATCCTCCCCTCGCTTATCCATCAACAAACCCTTGCTCTGAGTAGCTGTTCACCACCCTTTTTCCTTACACCTGGTGTCCTACATGAACTGCAAATCTCTGCCTGCCCCTGCATTGTATCACAAAGATAGGAGAGATAGAAACTGGAGCTCTGCCAGTATTAGATTTATAAGTGGCTACTGCTAATCGCCATGGAAACCACCCTGCCAAAGCACAGACTCAACCTTGTCATGCACAAGTCCCAACCCACCACCATCACCATGAGCTGAGCTGGTTCCGACCATTTCTACCAACAAGCCATGGCCAGAGCTTGGCTCATTTTACCCAAAACTGGTATTAGCAAGCTTTTTTGGTGCAAATACTGTCAGACAGCTGGAGAACACAAACCTGTGCGCATCACACTGCTGCAGCCAGACAGGGATATGTCATACAGCCTCTCCCCACTGCCCCTCCAGTGTCCCCACTCAGCCGGAACTGGGAGCAACTGGAATCATTTTCTTCTGCCACCATCAAGGCCAATTCTTCTATAGTGAATGATCTGCATGGGCAAATACTGCTGACATTCAATGATTTGGGACACAACAACACAGCACAGGCTGCCTCACCATCACTTTTTTCCCCAGGACTGCCCCATCAAAAACAAGAATTGCTGCTTTTTATGTCCTACCACTTCCAAAGCTCCTAATTTCTCACCAACCATTCAAGCACTGTCCATATTGGAACATCCCCTTCTACAGAATCCCTGCTCTCTGGGCTTATAATTTTAATATGTGATTGAGATGCTCAATCCTTCTAATAAACAGTGATAAATAATCCTAATTAGATACTTAATATCAGTGTATTTGCCCTTCACCTATAATTGCCCTTTTCTACTCATAAAGGGAGAGGTTTCAGTCTCACCTACATATTTACTAATAATTTTGTCTCCTGTGTTAACATTTCCAGTGTTATTTGACATTTAATTCTCAGGATTTTCTCTTCCAATTATTTTTTATTGGTTGTGGTTTGTGGGTTTTATTAGAGGTGCAGAGGGCCATCTGCCAGAGATTCAATCCCTGCCACAGGAGCCTTGTGTCAACATCTCCACCTTAGACAACAGGCTTGCAATTAAAAAATCAAATCTTAAAACCACCAAAATCCTGACCTATTCTTCTCCTCCCTAGACATGCTGTCCTGCTTGCTTGGTTTTGGTTTGGTGATATCTCAGAGCTCAGATAGGACCAAGCCTGAGTTATCAGAAAAAAAAAATATGAAAAAAAGATGTTCCACCAACATTACAAAGCCTTCTTGCCACGGAAACGTGGCACCATCAAACACTACTCCAATGCAGACATGGGGACAACCAAAAGGACCAGGAATGTTTCCATCAAGTTTCTAACCCCTCTGGTTTTATTGGTTTTATTTTCATTCTCTCTCCCCTACAAGGAAATCCTGCCTTCAATTTTCATTAACCCAAACTTTAAAAATGGAGAACATTTTTCAAGTCTTTTGTTCTTTCACCATTTAGTGGGTAAATATTCCCACTTCAGAGAATTTATTTCATTTTTTTTTATCTTTTTCCATGTTTGTTTGTTTGGGTTCTTTTTTATTGTGGTGGGTAAGCCCAGGTGCCCACCAAAGCTGCTCCATCACTCCCCTCTTCAGCTGAACAGTGGGGAGAACATATAATGAAAGGTTCATAGGTTAAGATCAGGATGGGGAGATTGCTCAGCAGTTACCATCACAGGGAGAACAGGCTCAACTTGGGGAAATTAGTGAATTTAATACCAACCAAAATCAGAGTCAGGTAATGAGACAAAGCCAAAACTTCCACACCTTCGTCCCACCCCTTCCCTTCTTCCCAGGCTTACCTTCGCTCCCCATTTCTCTGTCTCCCCCTCCCAAGTTGCACAAAGGATAGGGAATGGGCGTTGCAGTCAGTTCAGTTTGGTTTTGCTGCTCCTTCCTCCTCAGGCAGGACTCCTCACTCTTTCCCTGCTCCAACATAAGTCCTTCCCACAGGCTGCAGTTCTTCATGAACTGCTTCAGCATGGGTCCCTTCCATAGGGTGCAGTCCCTCAGGAACAGACTGCTCCAGTGTGGGACCCCACCAGGACACAAGTCCTGCCATCAAACCTGCCCCAGTGTGGGCTCTTCCCTCCATGGAGTCACAGGTCTTGCCAGGAGCCTGCTCCAGTGCAGGCTTCTGAAGGGGTCACGGCCTCCTTCCAGCATCCACCTGCTCTGGCATGGGGTCCTCCACAGACTGCAGGTGGGTATCTGCTCCACCATTAACCTCCATGGGCTGCAGGGGTCAGAGGTGCTGCCACCATCACTGATGGGCTCAGCCCTGGCCAGCAGCAGACCTGGTGGCAGCAGCTCTGTCACACAGAGGGGAAGCTTCCAGCAGCTTCTCACAGAAGCCACCCCTGTAGCCCCCCTGCTACCAAAACCCAGCCACACAAACCCAATACACTCAGCAGCAGAATTGCAGCAGAATTGTTTTTCTTTATCATTACTGCTTTAAAACCAAACTATTTCATTGCTCATTTCTTTCAGGATGATTTCAACCACTGAAAGCAACACTACTGCACTCTACCAAGGCACGGCCGTGTTCCTCCCCAGCAGAGCACCAGCTACAGCACCCAACCTGGCTGTTGCTGAGCAATTCACCAGACCATCGAGGACTTAACCTGGCTGTTGAAGACACCCTGCCCTGCACAAGTGCACAGCCTTGGCAGAGACCCCCAGACCCAACAGAGCAGCTGTGACACCAGGATCTCACACGTGGGCATAACCTGGGGCCACTTGGCTTTGCCCTTGTTCTCATCTAACTTCTAAAGTTTCCTTGAAAACACTGCAGCATCAGCCCTCTGACATCAAAACAAATGGTCACATTACAGCCTGTGCCCACACTATCTTTAAGGCCATCATTTTTTTTATCTTCCCCATTACAGGTCACTTTTATCCAACACTTCCAGCCTTTAATGGAGCCATGTATTTACCTTGTGTGCAGTGCTTTGTGCTGGTTAAGGTCATTACTTTCATTCAAACCGAGAACCACCAGAATTTCCCTGTTATTTGCTCTCAAACACCCTTTATCCTTTTCCACATTTTGCTCATTTGCTCACAGTCCTCAGACTTGCAGTTTTAATGGCTACACAGTTGTTTCCTCTAATTGAGCAGTGACCTGTTAACTTCCTAGACTATTTTTATTCCTCACTACCTTAGGTTAATGTGCAGCCTCTTTTGCTGGTGAAGCTGTAGTTGTTATGCTATGCAGAGCAGCAGGCTCTTTTTCTCCTTATGGGACTGCAGATTGGCCCCTTTATCTTCATCACCCACTCCCTTCCCCTTTCGAGCACCATCCTTTTGGTGTTAGGACAGTGCTAAATCTTACTTCTTTCACCATTCTTCTAATTGCAGCTGGATGCTGCCATTTCCCTACTGGGTAAATGCTTCCTGGTCCTCATAAACTCCAGCACCTTGCTACTCAGTCAAAGCAACAGTTTTGCAGCTGCTGTCCTCATGTCAACATGTATTTCTTTCATCTCTCCAGTTCTCTGAGTACTCGATGTGAAGAAAAGAGCTTTTGTTTTAGTTTTCCTTTCCATAATGGGTCATGTTGGCAAAACGTTTCTGCAAAAGAAATTTCTAAAACACCTTATCCAAAGAAGCTTTTTGGATACTACTCTGAGTAGTCCTATGGATATGAGAATATTCTGAAGTCAGTCTCTCTCATCAAGTATATTAGGGTTGGTTTTGGCAGCATGATGATAGACAGACACCATTAAGGTCACAGGAGGTTAAAGAGGAAGTGTTTGGTCCTTCTCTGCTGACAAGTGTCCCCGAACAACTCGCCCCGTGTTGTCCTGCTCTGCAAAGACTGTGCAGCTCCTGAATGATGAGACTTCATTGCTGTTGGCCTGAATGCCAAGTCCAGAACCTCAGGGAGCAAACTGCTAATCCCTGAAATTCTGGTTTCCCATTTTGTGTCACCAGCCCTAACAGAGCCACTCCACCCCTGCCTCTTGAGGCTCCCCAAACAGCAGGTGCTTTTTGCTTGCCTTCACCTCTACAAATGGGGCAGAGGGAGAGATTGGCTGCTGTAGATCTTGTAATTGCCTTAAACTACTCTGTGCCAGCTTGAAACCAGGCCAAGGCTGGAGAACAGCTACAGACTTGAATTATCTGCAGGGCTGCCACAACCCTGGACCTGAATGGGCAAAAAAGGGGTTCCACTCATCTGCAATTTGCAGAGCCGTTGTATTTCAAAGAGCAATTGGATACTTGGCTTCACTCTGATTTGGAACAAGAGCCCCATATTTCCTAGTTCCCTCCAAAATGAAATCACTACCACATCAGCAGCTTGCATCAGAGCCAGAAACCCCAGGAGTCACAGCTCCAGCTTAGCCCAAGCCACAAACATGGGGAGCAAGGATGTGCTGGGACTCGGAGGCTGCCAGAGATCTCAGTGATCTGGTGAGAAACCTCCAGCAGCACACATGGAGGAACACCAGAACATCAATCATTTGCCATTTGTCTGCACGTTTTCCAGCAGCATGCCTCACTTCCCCTCTCCCTCCACCTGGGAAGATGGTTCCAAGACCAGGAGAGATTTGAGCTTCAGAAAGCTTCCCGCAAGCTCCCAACACTTTCATTGTATTATCTCTAAACCAAAACAGTTTTCCTACTCAATTTTCCTCCAATTCTACCTTTAAACAGACTGCAATTTTTCTCAGTCGTGTTCCTCCAGACTATCTTCCTAAATTAACATGTCATCTGCACAATATTCAAATTAGCACAATTTAACATTTCTTGATTCCGTTCACGTTATCCCACAGGAATTTTCTGCTCTGAAATATGACAGCAGAATCTGAGCTGTATATTGAAAGGGGAGGAATGCTTTAGAGACAAATCAGTTCCTGGTAGGTTCCTATGCAGAGTTGCTACAGGATTTGATCAATTGTATTAAAAACTTTTTCTTCCATGATTTTGCACTAAGCAATGGAGAATGACCTGCAGGAAACATCAAACAAAAGTGTTGTCTGTTTTCAGTTTTCAGTAATGTTAAGTGTTAGTAAAGGAATGCTTTGATAAAAAGGTGATAAAAGTCAAATTCTTACAAATAAAAATAAACAGGCAACTATTAAAAACACCTTTCAATCCAGTGAAGGAAGACTGGCACTATAATTAAAAGATTAACTGGGAATTACACTGATTCAGCAATATACACAGTTGTTACCCAGCCTAAAGCCAATGGTCTTCACGAGACCACTTTACTATGACTGAAACGAGGCATGAACCTATAACCTGCCAACTAAGGTCATACACTCACAGGTCTTCCCACATCTATGACTCTGGATCACTCTCTGGAGAGGTGAAATGCTTATCCAGATGGATTTCCAAAACTTCGGAAAATTCATAGCCCAATCAAAGCAGTAATATCCCATTGTTTTCAGTCGTTCACTGTTGATTACAGGACACTATTCTTAACACCCTGCATTTGCTGGAGTGTAAAGTTCTATTACAGAGCTGTATTACAAATGTTTCTTCAGCCTTGAGATTTAAAATGCACCCTCATTCCTCCAGAGAACATACAAACTGGCTGGTGGTGCTTGTAACATTGATTTTCATTTCCTCTTTACCTATGGATGTTTCTTAAATTCCAGAGATTGTCCATTTATTTATATCTTATACAAGGCATTTTTTTCCTAAGCAATGTTTAGCATCACAAGATCCCTGAAGCTTTAAGGATTTGTGTTTAGAAGAAATTTAATCGTAGAACTTTTACTTTTGCAAGTAATTTCAAGCCACGTTACCTTCAACTTTTACTCTTTTAAATACAGTGGAAGGTTTGCCTTGGTTTTTTCACCCCTATTTTCTACTTCACACCATAGAGTGGGATGGGCTACTAGCATAGATATGCACAGGTAAATTAGTCAGGTATTTTCCCCTGAATCTTCCCCTTCAAACAACAATTTCTCAACCTATTTATTAGGAATCACAAGCTTTGAAGACCTTTTTGTTCTCAATATATATTCTGCCTGCAACAAAGCACACTGCAGTAACCTCACTAGTTGCTTGAAAATCCACTTAGTTTTGTACAATCTGTTTTGGTTTATTTCTTTTTAATAACATATTGGTCACTTTGCCACTGATATTAAGTTCTTTTTGAGACTGCCTATGTTTTCAGTCTGGTTGTTTGCTTTACATAACCTACCTTGACTTTCTCTGTACCCAAAATCATCAGTGTGGAAGAGCCATGTGTCTTTGTTGTTAGAAGTATCAAGACAAAAATCTAGATCAAACATTACATTAGTACAGGAGTTTCCAAGAATCAAAAAGTTATAAAACAAACAACAGCAAGATCTAAGCTAACATGCTTTCACATGCTGGGCTAAAGCATTTTAGTAAAATATTTCAAAATCCTCAGATCTACTCTTTTAAAAATTCCACACAATGAATCACTCTGAATTCCCAAAGGACCTGTTTAAAGTCCCAAAGCACTTTAAAATGTATTTGGAGGGTTTCATTCTTCTGATTGCATTTAAAAATGTTCCAGTGTATATTCTTGAAGAAAATGTAATAGTCTTGAACTTGATTATTTTTTTTCATAAGCTGCTGTCCCTTCAACCTCTGACATCTACCAAAAATACTTGAATTGTACCTCGTCACCCTCCTTTTCATTCATCCTACAAATACCTGGAGCAAACACTACAACAGACAATTATTTTCAGAGAGTCATGGGTTCTCTCCGATGTTATTTCTGCGTGCTGAAATTATCAATAGTGGTTTGAGATATACAAAAACTCTTACAGAGAATAATTAGGAGGCCGGAAGGATGGGGTGGGGGGAGGATGATGACAGACGCAATATTTATTTTGGGGTTTTAGCACTCAACATTTAAAAACCAGGCAGGAGGAAGAATCACTATTGCAAGCTGTTGGAAGAAACTGCATTGAGCCTTCAGCCAAAATTCAGTGTTGTCAGTTTGAATTGTGTACCTTTGGTAGTATCTAGTCATTGCCTTCCTGCCATGGACTTCAGTAGACTCTGAATACGTTTTAGGACTAACCAGGATAAAAGGCAGCAATGTTACAGTATATTTTTGTTAGTTTTCCCATCGCTCTCTTTCTCAAGCTGAATTAACCACAGTTTAAGCTGACACCTTCCTCCTAGAGGAGGTTTTAGGCTTCCAAAGTTGTATAAAATCAGTGAAAGCAGGAGATTGCTACGACACAGGTTAGAGATCTGTGGAGAGCTCTGGGGCAGGTAAAACGTCTGGATACTGGTTACAGCTTCAGCAAAGTAAAGACCTTGAAGCTGTAATGAGGTTATGTCAGATGAAAAAAGTCATTCAAAAGAATCTTTTCTACCACCTTAACTGCTGTAGTGAAAATTAAAATAATATATCATTCTTTGACAGGAGGCAATTTTAAAAAGCAGTTTTGGATTTGGACTCTGATGACCATTGTGAGCTTTTCACACACCTTTCACAACCCAATTCAGTAGAATGACATTTCATACAAATAACAGGAAAATTAAGAGGTTTGATGTGTGCTATTTCAATCCAGGAGAGATCAGCGTGGTTACTAATATTTTCAAATAGATTAGCTTGTCTATTTCTGCTGAATTAACCACAAAATCAGAAGCACCTTCCATCATAAACACACCTCTGTGGACTAGCTGGGAAATGAATCCTATGGATAGGTTTGAAATGTACCCAATTAAATACAGCTAGCCTGATTAGTAACCAGGAAACCAAAGCACTACCCAATTTGCAGCTATTATAACTAAGCACATTGCAGATGCTCTTATTTACATATCAGTACAATACTAATAAACTTGGTTCACAGCTTCTACACTGCATTATGGGACACCAAATGAAAGAAAACACCAAACCTTGGCACGGTTGTATGTTCCCTGGCAAATGATTCATCATCTTTTTTTTCTAACCTATTTCCAGACAACAAGCCAACTTAGGAAATAATTCCAGGCACAGCATCGATAGGCCCTTGTAAAAAGGTAGCTTTAGTTTCAGGAAAAACTTGCACTGATAGAAAGAAACCTCTTTCTCAAACTGAAGAGAGCAGTTTCATGGATCTGGGCAAGTTGTTGCATTTCTGTGTATCGTTGGTTTACAGAAGTTGTTCAGCACTGGTTGCAGAGAGCAGGTCCCTTTTCTGCAGCAAATGCAAAATATTCAGCTTCACTTGCCCCAAGAACAGGTTTAAATTAAGCTATCATAGCATATGGCAGTGGTAAGTTGCTACAGTTCATCTTATCAGTGCTGAGCTGATGATGCATCTGACCATCTTTGTAAAATCCAGATACTGTGACTGAGAATCAAACATCCCAAACCAGCCATAGCCACCAGCCACGCTGAGCAAGAACACACCTAGGTCCATCCAAGAGAGCAGGGTGTACGTCCAAGCAGATGGTTTAGACATTGGCTTCATCTAAAGCTTTAACGTGCACGTTAATAGCACATGTAAAGTCCAGTGCAGAGCCCAGACCCTGCTGAAGGAGGTCCTGTGGCCAGCAAAAGGGGAAGAGAGACCTTTAAATCCCACTGAAGCAGAGAGTTGTTGTGCAACCAGTAAAGATGTAACCACTAGTAAAGATGTGTTAAATGGAGGGGGGGCAAAAATGTCTATTCTGTACTGGAGAACTCAAAGGGGAGACTGGTTATAAAAGTGAGATACTCCACCAAGAAGAGAAGAGGCACGTACAAAGGCTAAGACCCTCACATCCACTTTACCCAGGGTATAACACCTGGCTCAGGCAGGGAGGAGAAAAGGCATCTTCTCTGATGCAGCCTTCCAGGCATGTCCTAGGGGTTTTTTTAAATCTCTTCACTTTCTGGGTGTTATGAATAAATGCAGGCATTTTCACTCCATCAAAGCCTCAAACCCTGCTTAGCATGAACCTGTTAGGAACAAAAATGAGGCCTCCTCCACCCCAGCACTCAGCAAACCTGTAAGGCAGAGCCCAGCAGCAGTGGCAGGGCTGCTCCTGGCTGGCAACAGGGCCAGTGCCAAACCCCACCATGGGGGCCAGGGGCAGAGGATGGAGACAACACAAACATCGTTTTGATTAAGTGATCTTTTTCCATAGAAAAATCCCAGCAAGGAGGGGTGAGCTGGCAGCAGAGCAGAGGAATTGTAGTGAGGAGCAGGGAGCCACAAGAGGCAGGATTGCATGGCTGCAGGAAGAAAAACTGGCCAGGAAGAAGTTTGCTGCCATCCCAAAAGTCACCAAGCTGATTGGACCCACGTCTGGAAGCAGTGACTGACCTGAAAGGACACCATGGGTAGGGGCAGAGCTGAGTACTGAGCCCTCACAACTTCTGTTTAAAAAAGCTATTTATTCTAATGAGTAATCCAATGAAACACAGCCTTTTAAGTTAAAGATCCTTTTAAGTTTCCTTTGAATGGCTAAGAGTAAGGTATAAGTACATCTGCCTCAAAGGTCTGGCCAATAAAGAGCCTGTCACAAACCCTAAATACAGTCTAATATGAAATTTGGGAGAGAAAAAACCCTATTCATTAGGTTCCCATGATCTTACATTCCTTATCCTCAGCTACAACAGTTTCAGGACATTGACCTTAATACACCATCTTAATATGCTCCATTTAGAGTCTCTGACTCATTAGTTTTATTCTGCCATGAGTAAGGAAATATTTACATAAATGTTATAAAACTGTCAGCAACATCAGTTCTTCTACCTCAAACACTTAAATAGTTTATAGATTGTAGTTTTCTGCGTACTATGAGTAGAGTTAAAGACTTACTACTGCTCCAGCCTGTGATACTGACCAATAGCCCTTAGTTGGTTTGATACAGGAACTCATAGCCACAAAATCTGAGTTACATCACAGGAAAAAAGCCCACACTCAACACATGGGGAGTTGTTATTTTGAAAGTAACACAGAAGTGAATAAAGAGGAAGCAGGAGAGAAAACCAGGGACAAAAGGAACCATGAGATGGTTTCACATGCTCTTCACTCACAGTGCCATTAGCACTCTCAGGAAAAAGCTGCAGCTTTCCAGTGTCTTACAAAGCAGTCGCAGTTGCTTCAGTGATACAGTGAAACAGTCAAAAGTAGAAAATGCCCCCAAAATACACCCTCTGTCACAACCACGTACCCACATGTTCAGCACACACCGTTGCATCATGATTCATCCACCCTGACACAGTGACACTCACACACTCGCAGCCTTGGGCACAGGTGAACTGTGGACAGGATCTGGGGACACACCATTATTCCATGCCTTTCATTTCTTTGACATTTATAGACCACATGCATGCATAAGGTCTGGTTGCTTCGCTCCACTCCAGTGATGCAGAGCAATTGTAAACCTTGCCTAACAGCCCAGCTAAATGGGATTTACTGCACCTCTGAATCTCCAGAGCACAGGAAAGCATCTGGAGCCTACCAGTAAGGCTGGCCTTGTGCTTCCCATAAAAGCAGCGTGTGCACCAAAGATGTTCTGCTTACACTGTCTGTTGTGTTCCTCTCATCACTCTTCTCTCTCAGGCTGCCTTTACTAAAGTGCATTTACATTCTCTGGGCAGTATTTTACTCATCATACAAGTGAAATCTTGTGTCTCATTTTTGCTTCATCTAGAAACCTTTTGGTTTACAACAAATAGTATTTGTGAGCTAATAGACAAATCCAGGGCTATGAGTACTCAGTGAAATACCCTGGTGTACCACCTGGCAGCTCTTTAAATTATTACAATTACGTTACAACTCTGAGTAGAACTACCTTGGGGGAACTTGCTCTTTCAGTGAGAATCAAATAGCAGCTGCTAAAGCTGAAGTGTACCTGTGAACTTCAGTTAATATATTTTACTTGAAATTCACTGTTTCAGCTGAAACCTGATTCTTTTTAAAAAAATAAAGCTTCAGTATTTAGAAGGGGAACATCCCCTGCCATTTTTCCATTGTTCTCTTTTGCAAGGCAATTCCTTTTGTGCACTTGCCCTTAAGGTGCAGGGGATTCAAATTCTTGCTGAGCATAGCAGTGGTGTAGCACACCCACGTCCTGAAGTGCTAGCCCAAGTCCTCAAAGGCACAATGCCAGGACAGACACGTGTATGAGAACTTCCCTTATGTCCCCACAGTTCATTTTGATACAAGAGTTGACAAGGCTGAAGCATGGGCCAGGAGATATGATCAGTTTTGGAGCATACCCACCAGTACCCAGATATTTTGGGTAGCAACACCAATACATTTTTCTGCCATGTTATTTCAAGTCCATTTTTGATAGCTTTGCCTCTTGAGGGCCTTTTAATAGATAGTTTTCACTCAATAATCTTTTCTCCTACTCCCTGGGAAGATCAACTACGTTCACTGAGAGCACTACATAAAATACACCATGCCAAGAGGAGAGCAGCCAAAGCTTTGAATGAGGACTGCCACATACTGCCAGCCTTCTCTAGACACTAACATTTTATTTTTAAGGTGTGAAGTATTTTCAGTAACACGACCTCAGTAGTTTGGGTTTTTTTTTACAAAACAAAACTATTTCTACCCATTTCAGTACTGAGCTGTAGCTGCCCAGCCCTGGCCAGCTTTAGCTCTTATGAAATATTTATGCAGTCAAGTGTCCTGCTAGGAAATGACACCACTTAAAATGTCACCAGCCTCTACTGCTTTATACTCAGCATTAAAAATACAGGTAAGAATTGGCACTGAGATACGATGTTTATCCCCAGCAGCTTACAGGTGAGGACTGGAACAATAACTCAGGAGAGACAGTCCTTATACTTTAATTGAGAGCTTCATTGTCAGACCAGAAGAGGATGCTCAATGACAATGTCAACAGCCTCCTTGCTTATACATTCAGATGAAGAAAGGCGGCTGTGGAGAAGAATAAGATGAGTGGAATGGCAGAGTGATCTCACAATCTAGAGTAACAGCCCTTGAAAAGACCCACTTCTGAGAGCCTGAATAGCCAAGCACTCAACTCAGTTTTATCCCCTTCCTTTTTAAAGCCATCCACACATCTTCAAGAATAGCACACACTATGAAAAAGAGGGGTGTCAAGACTTAAGAGAATTATAAACACTAGGCCTGTGTGATAGATGGAGAATAATTAGAAAATAATGTAATCTGTTTTAAAGGTCATTACAGAAACATTTGGGAGTATTACATCTCACCTCCCAAACCAATCAGGCACCTGTCTGGAAGCAATAACCTGGGTATGGAGTCACTTGCCACATAAAGAAATGAGCTGTGTGTGCAGCCTCACAAAGGTATTGGCACTACGAGCAGGACTGCTCCTGCCAGGTAAGACGCTCGCTCTTCACCTGCCTGTCTCCTCCTTGTCTGGAGAAGCAGCTTACTGTTAATAACAACACTGAAGAATCATTTCATCTTACACCTTCACAATGCATTGGTTTAGCAGAGCAGCAATACACAGCACTTCAGTTAATACAATCAGATATTGAGCATTTGCATTGGCTTTTAACCATCTGACACACTGCGCTTAAAATATCCGTTGTTCTCATGTAGCATCTCTTTCTAGCCACCAAAACACTTCTGAATCGATCATCTTACCAGCTCTGCTGCCCCTGCAAGCCAGAGAACACAGCTTCCTCCAGGTCAGGTCATGAAATAATGAGCTCTCCAATTAAAAAGGTGCCTTTCAGTGATGAATAGATGGTATAAAAGAAGTCAGCACCTGTACAGAAGAAAAATGAGATTTGCTGCAATGAAAACCTTTACTTTTTGCTGTTTCTTCAGAAAAATTAAAACCAATAAAGGCAAGTAAGAAGAAGAGAGTCATGACTCTTAGATTTGCCTCAAATGTTTAAGAGTATAACATCACATTTGGTTAAGGCTGGCTGTGGATCATTTATACAGTGTCCTCAGTAACTCCCAACCCAGCCAGAATAAATATTTACACACAACACACACCAGCACATACAGCTTCTACAGATACATCAGCCACAGCATTAACTTAAAGGAAATACTGATTTTATTACTTTACACATCAAAATACAGTATTTTCTGGAGGAAATCAAAGGCTGTCTTTGCTCTGGCACTTGGCAGGTGCATTCAGTAGGAAGATTATAATTGACACAGAATGCATTTAAATATCCAGGGACAGGCATTAGCTTTGAAGCCATCAAGTAGGTTGATTCACTGCAGATCATGCTGAGCCAGCTGCGGAGCACAAAACAAGACTCTGATGTATCCTCAACAGACTGAGGAGTATCTCCAGGAATAGAAAGGACTCACAGTAACATTCTGGCATAAGGAACACATTTAGAATCAAATGCTCTCACACACCTCTCTAATGGACTTTGTACCCTCCTATTATCACATATGTTGAAGCATAAAGTCATCAAGCTAATTATTTTTCTCTCTTTACATCCTCCTATACTTTACAGGGCTTTTTACAAGAACTCTTCAATGAAATTCAACAAGGACAAGTGCAGAGTTTTGCACCTGGGGAAGAACAACCCCATGCACCAGTACAGGCTGGGGGCTGACCTGCTGGAGAGCAGTGTAGGAGAAAGGGACCTGGGGGTCCTGGTGGACAGGAGGATGACCATGAGCCAGCAATGTGCCCTTGTGGCCAAGAAGGCCAATGGCATCCTGGGGTGCATTAGAAGGGGGGTGGTCAGTAGGTCGAGAGAGGTTCTCCTCCCCCTCTATTCTGCCTTGGTGAGGCCACATCTGGAGTACTGTGTCCAGTTCTGGGCCCCACAGTTCAAGAAGGACAGGGAACTGCTTGAGAGAGTCCAGCGCAGAGCCACTAAGATGATTAAGGGAGTGGAACATCTCCCTTATGAGGAAAGGCTNATGACCAATGATAGGACAAGGGGCAATGGTTGTAAACTGGAGCACAGGAGGTTCCATGTGAATATCAGGAGAAACTTTTTCACCATGAGAGTGCCAGAGCACTGGACCAGGCTGCCCAGAGAGGTTGTGGAGTCTCCTTGGCTGGAGACATTCAAACCCCACCTGGATGCGTTCCTGTGTGATGGACTCTAGGTGACCCTGCTCTGGCAGGGGGGTTGCACTGGATGATCTCTCGAGGTCCCTTCCAACCCTTAGGATTCTGTGATTCTGTGATCATAGTCAGTGCTCTGTGTACAATCACACCTTCCCAAATGTTCCTACAGTCTGTTCAATCAGCTGAAGCTTCACTCCTGTTCTGCCCAGCAGCCTCAACCACGCAATCAGCCCTAATTTCCCAACATCCTTGATGTAGTTCAAACATACTGGTCCCATCAGTCATGAGCCTTTTTGCAGAAATAAGTAACTCCAATCTTGTAAAAGTATTGATGTCTCTGCACCTTCACACCGTATGGCACGTAAGCTTCCCGAAGGCAATAATCTTTGTCTTGTATTTATAATCCAAAAGTAAAAGAATAAAGTCAACATCTTGAGTCTTTTTTCTCTAAGCACTGGGTACAATGTAAACAGCAGATACGCTGCTACAACTGCATTTCCCACTCACAGCTGTAGATGCATTGCCCTTTGCCTGCTCCCTGTATCTGACCAGTGGCTCTACTCACACACTTAAAATTCACATCTCACAGTGCAAAAAGCTTCAGTATATCCAGCAAGAATTCAGCTCAAACCATTTCATTTCTGCTAACGACATAATAAGGACCAAACACCCATCCTTTTTATCACCATGAATCTTACAAATGTGAATTTTTACAAACACCAACCTCTGGAGATTCAAAATGATGATATCTTTGAGACTTTGCAACGTGTACAAAACACCAGTATGCACACTGGGGAATCTCATCACCTATGGTGGAAAATCTCTACTGATATCCCTGATAGTTATGGAGACCAGCTGAGGGAACTGGGGTTATTGAGCCTGGAGAAGAGGAGACTGAGAGGAGACCTTATTGCCCTCTACAGCTACCTAAAGGGAGGTTGTAGTGAGGCTGGTGTTGGGCTCTTCTCCCGAATTGCTGATGACAGGACGAGAGGAAATGGCCTCAAGTTCCATCAGGGGAAGTTTAGGTTGGAGATTAGGAAGAAGTTCTTTCCTGAGAGGGTGGTTGGGCACTGGAATGGGCTGCCCAGGGAGGTGGTGGAGTCCCCGTCCCTGGGGGTGTTCAAAAAACGGGATGATGAGGCACTTGAGGCCATGGTCTGATGGTCTGATGGTTAGGAATGTGATGGGATAAAGGTTGGACTTGATGACCCTGGAGGTCCCTTCCAACCATAATGATTCTATGCTAAGTGCCAATACAATATTATGGTTACAACAGATAGATTAACAAAATCCTGTTGGTACCACAACACACTTTCACATAACTCCATTAAAACACAAAATTTGCTGCATTTTCACAGGCAGCTATAATTCAGTGCCTCAATTAAAACACAAAGTCTTTCACTTGCAAAGATTTGGTGGAATTTATTTGTTCTGGGCCACAGCAGCAGGTACCACAGAGTGTTTCCTTTCAGCACTCTGCCATAAGAGGTGTGGACCTCAATAATTGCCAATTTGTTACCTTATAAATGGAAGAAATTGACTAATCAAATACTGGAGAATGATCTATAAGGAAAGATGATGACACTAATTGGGATATCTGATCCTCAAATAACACAGCAGGGGGAGTGGAAGGGCAAAGATCAGGGCAGAAGTTTGACAGAAAATTCTGAAAGGTGAGAAGAAACTGGTTTGGAAGTCCAGGGAGGATTTAAGAGGCTAAAATTCAGTAATTTCACTGAACTCTGTTCCTAATGACCCGTCCACATTATCACATTGTGAGTCCACTGCATGAAAAAAAAATAAAATTACTTCAAAACTTTCTGCGAGACAAAGTTCTTGAAAGTTTGGGCAAGTCTGCACCCAGTCTCTGGCCTTACTTGAGGACCTGTGAGCAGCCAGTTCCCTCTAGAACTGCACAGTAACAGCCACTGGTGCCTCTCCTCCCACCCTATGAGCACCCTTCCTTTGCACACTCAGTCTGAATCATGTCCTGCTTCAAGCCCACCATCGAGGGGCTCTTGATACTGAAAACGATCCAAGATTAGCTTGCTCATTCCTCATCTTGTTTGTTCCAAAAGCAGACAGCAGCTCTGCTCTTCAAGGACCTGTTTGTTTGTATCAGATGCCCAAATATCTAAAATGAGATCAGTTCAAACAAATCTACATTCTGACCTGAAGCTGACAGCAAACCCTGCCCGGTGGATTTCTGTATGCATTGGAAAATTGCTTTTCACAATAAGCATGACAAATCTCAGAAGATGGCTGCCTCTGACACTTGACTTTCTCTCTTCACTCTGTTTTCCATGACAAAAAAGTGATTTTGGAAATTCTCACTTTATTCAGGCAGTTCCCCTGAAGTCACCCAGGTGACTCCAAGGCACCTCACAGCTGCAGAATTGCATTGCGTGGCTCTGGAGAGATGTGGGAAGTGGTAAGGAACTTGAGAATTGGGCAGGAGCAAAGATGTACGCTTTTTAGCAGGCAAATAAAAGGACAGGCAAAAACCAGAAGTGTTATGGTCAATCTAATACCATATGACAACTTCTTCACAGTGGTTGGGTAACATTTTGAGTTCAGCCAGAAAGCTGAATACTCCTTTCTGTTACGTTTCTTAGCTGATGATCATGTCCTTACTGAACTGGAGCCCATACTACCTTATATTTCTCCAAATCCTTTCTTAACATTTCTCACCATTCCCACAGCACATATACAATCCTTTGTTGATTACAAGCAACCAGCCCTGCTGATACCCATCATCAGCTTCAGCTTCCTTCCCCTCAGCCTCCCTTAAGGCCTAAGCAGTTTCTAGCATCACTCTGCTCCTCCCACAAACAACACCACCTTATCAAACCCAGCCAAGACTTCCTGGACTTTCCACTATCCAACCAGTGATGCAGAAACAATCCCATCCCAGGAATGCACCAGGGCTCCAGGACACACGAGGCTCCTGTGCGAGCCAACACGTGCAGCTGAATGGTGGAGTGTAGAAAGTGGGAAATTTTGTCTTAATAAGAGAAAGACAACAGCTTACACAACCCCCAAGGAACTTGGCAGCTGGTAGGTACACCCCTCTGTAGCTGGACAATCCCCATATTGGAGAATATTGCTTACAAAGTGTTGTTAGGTTTATTTGCCTAAAACGATCATCATATTTGAATTGTTGTAACCTGTGTAATCTGCTCCAAGTGTGATGTTTTATTTACACAACAGTCACATGCACCAGTTCACAAGAACCCATAGCATTTGGTGTATTATCTGCACAAAGGA
This sequence comes from Aegotheles bennettii, assembly GCA_013398125.1. Lineage (NCBI taxonomy): Eukaryota > Metazoa > Chordata > Aves > Caprimulgiformes > Aegothelidae > Aegotheles > Aegotheles bennettii. The sequence continues at coordinate 91,900 of VZRW01002212.1, forward strand.
GGTAAATTCAGCTCCATTACGCCCATCTCACTTGTCTGAAGGGTTGAGTGGTGATGAAGATGAAAAACCCGGGAGCTAATGTAGTCAGAATAACAAATTCTCCCCCCTTAAACTCACTGCTGCACAGGCAGAAGCTTAGGAACACAGATTTAGGTACAGCTTAAAACAAACAAAACACACACAAAAAAAGACTGCAGAGTTCAGAAGAGTCTTGTGAAAGCCAATGAAGACAATGAAGGAACAGAATTTGGGGATGCCACCTTGTGCTGTGCTGCAGCCTGCCTTGAGCTCTGCACTGCCAGAGATGCCACAGCAGTCACCTCACCCCAGAAGACAGCAGTTTAGGTAGCACCCACAAATGCTGCAGGCCTTGCTCTGCACAAGTTGTCTTCCCAAAGCGCTGCTCTAGCCTCGATGCTCATTGAGATCTGACACAAATTCTGATTCCCAAACAGGTAGACACAAAAAGGATTAAAAATCCCACAGGCGAGTTGTGCCATCTCTGTCAAAGGGAACTGGAAAGATTCACGCCAGCCACGTGCACGCTCATCCTCCAGCAACAGAGAGATGAAGTTGGCCAGTGCTTCCACTCCACCCAGCTCAAGCTGTTGTGGCAGCTAACCAAAACCAAGGTGAACTCATTTTCCTCCCAGTTTTGCAGTCATACGGTGGTGCAGGTCATCCCCTCCCAGAAGCTTCACTGATTACAAGTTTCACAATCTGTATTTGTGTGTTCACAGGGAAAATTAGATGGGAGAGGAATGCTTTTCAGGCAATCGGGTCACCATTTCCACCCAAACACAACAGTAAAAAAAAATTCAGTGTGGTTTCATTCCCTGTGTCATGATGGAGGCAAACCCCTCAAAAAGGAAGCCTCGATTGGCAATTGACTTCTGCTTTAAATTAATTAACGTGAAATGACACTGATTGTGGTGATGAAGCATCTGCTGTCCTTCCCATTTCTTCATTATTACAAGGCCACATAAGCTTCTTGTTCACATACATTACCACTTTTACCCCAAACCTTCACCTCAGGATTTTGAACAACACAAACACCTCTTTCCCGTTATTTTAACTTCCATTTTACCCCTGTCTACAGGAGATAATTGAGAGCAGCAAATGGCTATAATTGCATCTGCTACTGTTGCATTTTTCTGCTTCTTCAAAGCTGATTTCAGCATTTTTTGATGGCACAGGGTAGAACATTTTATTGACCAACAAGGAAACATCCTGAAAAACATTTCCATCTCCCTCATATTGATTTAAGTCAAGCCTGGCAATCATTTAAAATCAAACATTTTACAATCTGCCAGAACACCCTGAGACACACAACAAGAAAAAATTGTTCTGTGCACAAGTGGATGCATGAAAGCCTTGAAAAGCCCCAAAACAGCAAGTGGGACCCTTTTACTCCAAACTCAATAAACAGCATCTCCTCTCCAAAGCATCACATCTCCACAACCTGTCAAAGTACACAAATGAGTAAAGGGCTGGAAAACATGCCTTAGGAGTAGAAGGTTCAAGGAGATCAATCCATTTAATTTACCATATGAAAGGATAGAGTAGTGGCCTGATCACAGCCTCTTGCTGTCTACAGAAAATTTGCAATCCTTTAATCCAGCATTCAAAAGTACACGAGAATCAGGGCAGCTCAACCATCTGAACCTAGAAATAAAGGCCAGCTTTTAAACAGCAGGGCTCTTACCAGCTGGAATGAGATGCCATGGGGTGTGGTGGATTCTCTGCAAGCAGGATGGTCTCTGAAAAAGAAGTGCTCTGTGTCAGTGGCTTTCAAACAAAAGGTGTCCTTAAAATTTTCCAGAGAAGATGCAAATATCCCTATAGAGAGTTTAAGGCTGTTGATAACCAACAATAGATTTGCTCTTTCTTGTTGCCTTTCTTTGGTAACTAGATGCAGTATTTGGACCTACAAATGGTGTGCAGAACTCTGGAAAAAATGTATTGGTCTTACTCAACAGCATTGAATTCCAAAAAGCTCAGGTGACATAGGAGCCCACACCATCAGATCACTTGTAGTCTCCTACCATCCGACAGTTCTGCATCAACAGGAGTTGCCAGAAAGAGCAAGAGGACACAAAACCATGTGTCCAGGGACAAATCAGCCTCATGGGATACTAAATGCTTCAAAGGGATACTAAATGCTTCAAAGGTCCTTTGGCAAGACCAGCAGCTGGAGAGTTACAAAGGTGATGCAGCAGGAGAAACCAGGGAGTACAGACTCCCAGCAGAAGGTCCCGAAATCTGCAGAGTGGTAACACTTGCTAAGATGAGGTGCTTGCCTATTTTCTCACTTATGTAAATGCTTTTCCCTGCTTGATTTGTACCTTGTGTGATCTACCTCTCCCACTCCTGCTTTTATTGAATGGGAAGGAATACACTCGGGAAAGATCCCGCATTGAAATTTCTGTCACTCTTGGAAAGCAAAGGCACAAAGAAAAATGTCTTGCACGTTAATCATTTTTGAAACCTCATAATTGTTTGCCAATGAAAGCTGATGATGGCTTGATAGCTCTCTAAAGACATATTATTCAGCAAAGTGACTCTTGTCTATTCTCTTATATATAAACTATGAGCCTGATGAACAGCCACATACTCTAGGAACTATTTGTCACACTGCAAATAGAAGTTTCTATCTTACAAAAGATGAAGTTTATATCCCACAAAGCTCCAAGCATCCCATAAGCACGCCCAAAGCTTCATCTTAAAGGACAAACCCTGCTTCCTCCTTCAGCATCTCCTGCCCAAAACTGATCAGTCTGTACTAATGGGGTTTGGCTCATCTCTGCAATCCCCAGGTACACCCAACCTGCAGAGGGCTGGTATTGACCACATGAAGCTATTTGGTATTTATACGAAGGCATTTCAGAGTAACAGTTGTGGTCATGTAGAAAACACTTCTACACTGAAGGGTTTCATCCAAAAAATCTGTTCATTTCTCTAACAGGCATAAGAGTGTCTGGTTCTTATACACAAAACCTAAGCAAGTACTAAAACTTTACATTAGCACAGGAAAGGCTGCGCATAGTAATAAAAATTAATTATCTATTAATGTTACTTTAACTGCTGAATGACACTGCTGTAACTGCTTACAACATCAGCTGGCATACGAGCACATCTATGAGGTCAAGATGCACCACCAAACAACTTGAAAAGTTCATTTTTAAGCTGTGCTGCAACTCTATTGTTAAAATTCACACGTTTAACTCCTTTAGTGCTGAGCACCAGAGTAAGGCACAGTAAGTCAGGGCACAGCACCCAGGCACAGGGTGTGCAATGAACACACACATTGGAGGGGTTGTACCTCTAAAGCTTCAAGTGTGAGGGTTTTGTTTACTTAGAGAAGCAGGTCTTTTGGGGGATTTCTGCTGTTACTGCCTCCCCTCTGTTAAGCCATAAGGATTCTCACTGTGATAATGAACTACCAGGGATCATTTGTCAGACACATGTCTGACCTCAGCACTGGAGACTCAAACACACACTCTGCTGCTGCTTCCACCACAAAAGCATTGAATATTTCCCACAATAGCTTCATGGGGCCACTTCAAAGCACAGGCCCAAGTAAAGAACAGGCCCTGGTGTTCTCTTGCAGCTTGTGCCCAGTTCCCTCCCCCCAGCACATGAACTGAGCTCTGTGGAAGAGGCTGCAGCAGTGGTTGGAGGGCAACTTTGAGAAGGGAAAGGTACCAGGGACCCAAGATGGGTCAGCAGGTAGCAGAGCACGTGCAGAAGAGGAGCCTGCAGGCTGGTAGCACTATGCCATGTTACTTGGGCACAGCTCCCAGAGGAGCTTTTTCTCCTGGCCAGCAGCTGGATCTGTGCATAGCACCAGCAGCCTGCCCAGGGCCCACCCACACCACCTGCCTGGACATGGGGTTGTAGCAGCAAAACTCCAGCAGAGACATCACCTGCAGGAGCAGCTGATGGCCACGGCCTCCTCATCTGGAGTGCCAGGGCACTGTTTCTCAGATCGTCCAGGGCTAAGTGATGCCCATAGTCACAGAATCACAGAATTCTAGGGTTGGAAGGGACCTCAAAGGATCATCCAGTCCAACCCCCCTGCCAGAGCAGGGTCACCTAGAGTCCATCACACAGGAGCACATACATGTGCACCAGCAAATTGTTATTACTGGCTGGAGCGTGCAGGGGGTTGATTCTGTGGTGCCAGATGGTGCTTTGAAAATGGTGCTGACTCACAGAAGAAGGAGGAATAATGAGCTACTAAGCTACTAATAATTTAACATGACTCTAAATCCCAGAGTGCCATTGTCTTCCAGTAAGCATCCCATAATACCCATCAAGTGAAGAACCAGCCAGCACATAGCTGAGTGGCAGAAAAACATGTCACAACTACCTAATGTCTTGTGCTTTTCCACCCAAGTGATATTTTACTGAAGAGACGTGGGGAGAACATCTCCAGAGCTGAGGAAGGAACACTCACCCTCCTTCTGGAGAGCCCACAGACACGGGCAGCTCTCAGCTCGTGGCTTTCTGGGGCATTTTGCTGTACTTGTGGTAATGCAGGTTTCTTGCTCCCTCCACCACAGCCACAGAGGCACCTCCCAGATGCTCAAATTTTGATTTTAGCAGCCTCTGAACAAATCGCCAGGTGCTGGCATACCAAAAACTTTTTTTAAAACCAGATTCCAATCCCAGGGGCATTTTCTTGGCTTAAAGTACAGCTTGGGACTTGCTACTGCTTTGGCAAACAGGCTTTCACAGAACTGAAATACATATTCCAAGCCAGTCCTCTTCTGCAGTGCCCATTTCGTTCCAACACACGGAAAGTTTTACTCAGAAAATTTTGGCTGGATAACCTAGGTCATAACCGAATCATATCTTTAGTTTATTTGGCTGCTTTGTAGATCCCTATTTTAAGTTTTAAAAATTTAAACAATACATCCTGCAGAAGCAGCTGCATTGTCAGGGTAGAATTTTTTCCAGTCTCTACAAGTGCTCTGACTGGCTGCAGTGCCAATGATTATCTTGTTTTTCTGAAGTTACAGGGAACTCAGAAATACATCCCTACGACTAGCTGTGAAATTCAGTTCCCTTTCAGCAGCACGAGTCGCTTTTTCCTTCCAGCAGCTTTCAAAACCCCAGGAATGACACTGTTTTCCAAAACTGCGTTGATTTTTAAATGAGTGATTTATTACAATCAATGCCAACGGTTTAAAGCAGATTCAAAAGACTATTAAGTGTCTACATTAAGTCAAATTACTAATTATCTAAGACAATCTAATTATTTTGACATGCAAATACAAGTTTGTGAACATAGGCACTCAGAAAATTGAAAGCCATCTTCCAGATATAACCAAGTACTTAATGATATTCCAGAACAGCCTTTTCAGTTTGAGAAAAATTAAACTGCTTAAAACCAAACAGATTTCTATTTCAATCTCAATTTCACTTTTTGATGGACTATGTTATCAAAGAAACTGCTCACATTAACAATAAAGGAAGCGTTTAGAGCAGAGAAGTACTCACAGGACAATTAGTAAGTGTAAGGATTTTGCCTAAGGATGCCTGGGTTAGACATGAGATATTTGATACAGCTGCCTCCTCTGCTGGTGTAAATCCAGAGAAGCCCTAAAGTCAGCTCCCTGTCTACTTCTGTACTGCAACTGCTCAGAAAGAAAGCGGAGGGCAATGAGAGGAGATAAATCTGGCAAAAGTAAAGTTTTCTGATACCACCACCACAATTCAATGCAGGGAAAGGAGTGGAAGAAGATGCCTCAAGAAGTGGGTTTACAACCAAAATCACATGCCATGAGGAAGCAGCTCTCAACACAGAGTATCAAAGAGACCACAAATAGCTGAGATCACTCCAGACCTCTGCGAGGATGGGTTTTAGTTAGTCACATTAAGAATGAGTTAAGTGCCTTGGAAAGCAATGAGCTCCTGTCTGTAAAGCCCTCCAAGAACATCCTAAGTCTAGAAAGCCATTCCTCTGTTACACAAGAGCAGTCTCTTCTGCAAGGGGAAGCATGCATCACTTGCAAGGAAATTTAAGAATTGTCCTCCATGGTGTTGTCCTACCTCAGTCAATTGGCACCATCAATCAAAGCTTGCCAGCAAGGAGCACTGAGGAAGGTGGACAATTGTCTTTACCCAGAATCCTCCCTGGCAAGGAAAAAAAAAATCCATTTAGTTTTAAGAGTGAGCATATACTGACATCAAGTGGTGGAATAAATCTCTCTTCCCTATTCCCTGTAGGCTTTCCCTCGGTCTGAAACAGCAGTTTGCCATTTGTGCCATCCTTTCATCTCTCTGAAGGTAATGGCCACTTGCCAAGTACTTCACCCAGCCATCCTCTGCTGAAGGCTCCACAGTTCGCTCTAATCAAGGGGAAAATCAAAATTAAAGGGTGCACTTACAGATCTGCCAGGAGAAATGTGCTCGTTCACATGGCAGCTGTCATAACTCGTACCCACAAGCGAAGTAATGGATAACGTGCATTTTTCTCACTTAAATAACCATTATTAGCTCTGCTCACTAACAACATGATGCATTAGTTAGACATGAGAGTGGCTAATCAATCTGACTCAAACCAGGGATACCAGAGATTTAGGAGCAGATCAAAGCGAGAGCTTCCAGGAAATAAATAGCTTTTCCAACACAGTTCAATTTACACCATGGGTCCTGAATGGAGGCCATTCATGAGACTCTTAATTACTTGAAGCAATTACTTGAAGTGCCCTTTACTATGTAAACCAGAGCCAATAGTCAAGACTAAAACACTCCTTCATTGTGAAAGGAATGAAAAACTCAAATTTGTATTTGGAAACATGAACTGTGCCTCTCTTCTGCATGCACCAACACCTCCTTCCAGCCTGCACATACCAATGTACACAGACAGACAGCCCACTGTATACACACACAAGTTAGGGTGAATAGCTCTGGAAAAGTAGCCTCAAATCCCAGCATCATTAAGACCTCAGACTTTCATCCGCAAGATCTGCATCTTGTATCAGAAAGCAGTTGTTCCTCTCTATTTTCTGCTAGTGAGGCCACATCTGGGTTAGTATGTCCTGATCTGGGCCCCCAAGCATGGGAAAGTCATTGATGTACTGGAGTGAGCCCTGTGGAGGGCTACCAAGATGGTCAAGGGCTGCGACAACACATATGAGGAGAGGCTGAGAGTTGGGTTTGCTTAACCATCAGAAGAGGAGCTTCAGAGGGGGATCTTAATGCTGTCAACCACCACATCAAGAAATGCTCAAAACTCAGCTGGACAGGCACTGAGCAACCCAATGTAATTAGGAAAAGTTGGAGCAACCTTTGAAGCCAGCCGTGCTTCGAGTGAGGTGTTGGGCCAGATGAGCTCCAGAGGTCCCTTCCAACAGAAGTTATTCTGTGATTCTGTCATCAGGGACACAAACTAGTTGTGGTGATAATTTAACACTTTCTACTACATCATTACTGCAGGTGTTTCCTTACAGGAAAGAAAAACAGCCTACTGCATAAAAGCACTAAGAAATAAGCAATCTGAAAAAACACTTTTTAGGTAATGTATGAAACCTGTTATTATTATAGATCCTAAAACTCTCCAAGATGAAGAAGAAATAGACAACCAAAGCAGAAGGAAACGTATTGCACTGCAAATACACTCCTCAAACGTGAGTTGCATTGTCTGGCATTTAGGGGTCCTTTTAACTCCCTTTTTTTCCTCTATGCTTACACTGGAGCTGAAGATAAAATATGCTAACTTGCCTCAGAGCTGCATCAAAAACACATTTACACAGAATCCACAGTGAAACAAATTAATCCCTGGCACTATCTCCTGTGTATAATGACAAAAGGGATGAATATAACCCAAGCACAGAGGATTGCTGCAAAGCCAGATGCAGCTCCCTTTTTCAAGCCTGCTATTCCCCGATTTTCTTGCCACCTTCCAGCTGTGGGACTCCTGGTCAGGCTCCAAGTATTCAATACACCCAATAGGTTTCCAAGTCCATGCCTTGGACTGTAGGAGTTGCCTGGCCTTAATTTCAGCTTTCACACTATGTTCAGCAAGCAAATTCTTGCTCTCCACCACCTTTATCATCTGATCCATGCTGAGTTTCTTCTTGTAAAGAGGTTGACATCAAAGACTCCATTTCAGTGGAAAGGACTGGAAAAGCCACAGTTAATGGCTGGGACCATGGACACACATTGCCTGCTCTTACAACACACAATTTACCAATAGCTGTATGACCACAATAGCCACTGTCCTGCTCCACAGGCAAAATGCTTTAGCTACATGGAGCTACTCCCATGGTCTTTGGTATTCACACCAACTCTTTAGTGATGAGAACTTTTCAATATGCAATTGGGAACACAAATAACAGCTAGTTAGACACAAAAAAAATCCTTTCAGCATAATAAAAATCTTCTCCTGTGTTCCCAGTGTAACAGATGTCCTGTTTAATTGCACTTAAAATGTGAAAATATTTAAAGTTTTGCATAATAATCAAAATAGAAAGTTGTATAATAAGCAAAGTAAATGCCATCTTCCAGAAACTGGGGGGAAGGAGGGGAGTGATCCAAAAAAAACCCCAAAACGAACAGTATAATGCTTTATATCGGTGTACAAAATAACTTAGTTGTTCTTCCAATCACAAACAATAATGTATTTGCTAATACAGGAACCTGCATGTCAGCATTTGTGAAAGAATACAGCAATATATTATGCTACAATTGCACTTACATAGTTTGTCAACCCATCTTCACCATAAAATTGTAATTAAAACTACTAACACCTCTTATCAGACTTCTTAAACGGTTCAGATAAACTTTCAGGACTATCAGATCACTCACCCTTCCTATATAGTTCTGCATTCTATACAGGCACGTAGCACTGTGGACATAAAATATCATATAAGGGAAATCAAAGGACACTTTGATTTTCATCTCAAAATTGTTCAATTCTTTTCATAACTGACAATAAGCAATAGTTACACGATCCAGAATTCCCTACTGTAACACTTCCATTTACTCCAAATAGAGCTTCAACCACAAAATGTTTCAGTAAAAACTCGCAAAGGAATGCAGCCAGAATGGATAAAAAAGGCAGGTTCTGTATGAGGAATGACCTTCCTTCTTCAGAGCAGAGACTTTTTTATTATGCAGATTCCCAACTACAAACTGCCACTCTACAGCTGAAGGTGAATTTATTTTCCCTTCTGACTGTATTATAATGAATTATTTGAAACCTTGAAGCCTGCAAACCTTGTTGAAGCTGCTGATTACAACTCCTTTGCCTTCCTCTCTCACTTCCCCAAGACACAGAATGTTTGTTAACAAAATGGCCTTTCACATCTCATTTGAAGTTCTTCACATCCAGTGTCTCAAATACCCCAGCACTGGGTTTTACTCCTCTGTGACACTCAGCTACCATCTCTGCTTTCACATGCACTCCAAGCATGCAGATCCTCACTGAGGAGTCCTTACTAATGACACATGGCTTTTAATAATTTTCAATAGCTGGGTAAGTTTTCTTCCCCTAGCCCAGATCCTCTTTTTGTCAGATAATGATATTTGTGCATTAAACCTCTAGGATATCATTAATCACTTAATACTCCCTTTATTAATGGTACCAGCAGAGCCTGAAACATTTCCCTTTAGCATTAAGCAGTAGGCCCATAACCACATAGACTTCATTCCCACCAAGGACAACCAAGGTTAGCACAGGCCACGGTTTACTTGCATTGTGTTTGGATCACTTAGACTGAAGATCTAAAAACAAGCTACAATTTCTATCAGTCCAAAACTACTGGCCACAGGAAAGCCCAGCATCTGTTTATCATCCCAGAGCACCCAAGAGGACAAGGTAGACCTGGGACCAGGGAGGAGAGCACAAATGAGCAAGGACACAGCATGCCCTCCCCTCCAGGCAAGCTCTTTCTGCAGGAGCTGGAAGCAGGTGCTGATGAGCAGGCAAAAATAAGGAGACCATATTGCCCTCTACAACTGCCTAAAAGGAGGTTGTAGTGAGGCTGGGGTTGGTTCCTTCTCCCAAATTGCTAATGGCAGGACGAGAGGAAATGGCCTCAAGTTCCATCAGGGGAAGTTTAGGTTGGAGATTAGGAAGAAGTTCTTTCCTGAGAGGGTGGTTGGGCACTGGAATGGGCTGCCCAGGGAGGTGGTGGAGTCACCGTCCCTGGGGGTGTTCAGAAAACAGGTTGATGAGGCACTTGAGGCCATGGTCTGATGGTCTGATGGTTAGGAATATGATGGGATAAAGGTTGGACTTGATGACCCTGGAGGTCCCTTCCAACCACAATGATTCTATGATTCTATGATAAGAGGTGGGTGAAGGCAGTCCTAGAGAGCTGTAGGGTTACACTAGGCTTGTGTCACAGGCAGCAAATCTGCTGTTGTGCAGCTCGATGCACAAAGACCAAACAGGAACAAAGCAAAGCCTTACCCAGTGGTAACTGGTGTGTGCTGGAGCTTTCCAACAGCACACGTATGTCTTGCCTACCTTTGCAAAGGGCCTGAGGCTCCCTCAAGGGAGGTCACACTATGGCTGCTGCACCTGCATGTGTCACCTTGCACACAACACCACTGGTGCCTGGACACAATAAAAGCCAACCATTTACGAGGCACCTACACTGGCACTACCATGTCTGCTCTCTGCCTTCAACCACCTCCCACTCCCAATAGACAGCTGGAATAATCTACATTTAGTAGAACAGCAGGGAGAAGATCCAGTTTAAGCCACTACACAGTCATTCAGTGATAAGACTCCCAGGCATAACACGAGTTAATTACATTAAACTCTGCACAAAAAAAAGGAGAAAAATTTAAGTCTGCTAGAGGAATTCTGATTTGTTTAGCTAAAAAACGTAGCTGGGACTGAAAGTGTGTGGGGGAATGGTTATCATTTCTTTAAAGAAGATATTCTGAGAATTGCCTTGAGGACTGACTAGCTGTTCCTATGTACAGAAGAAAACTGCTGGAAGGAGCTTCAGGAATTATGAAGATTAACAAATCAGACTCGATCAAAAGCTCTCACAGCACTGCACCAACATTTTGAAGAAGGCCCTTATCAGATTTTCCTCCTTAGGACTCTTTAAAAATGGATGGTTCAAAGGAAGCTTGGCAATCTTCAAATAGTTGAGGGAAAAAATGGTATTTGAGAAACTACATAGACCAGCCAAGGTGTTAGCACTATTCTCAGTGCCAGAATACAAGCACCTGGTTACTACCCTTCTTTCAGAGCTTATAAGCCACCTCGTTCTGGGTTTAAAACAAGGTGCTCATAGGCATACAACATTCCCAAGTGGAAGTTTTTATCTTAGCTTAAGATGTGGGGGGAAAAAAAACCAAAATATTTTATTTTTTGTGTTGAGTTGGCCCTGTCTCTGTAAAAACCTCCAGAGACAGAGGTCCACTGCTTCTCCAGGTGTCCTGTCCCAGGGCTGCCTGGTGAAAGAGATTTTCTGATATCCAACCCAAGCCTTTCAAGGCAGTTTTCGGCCCTTGCTCCTCACTGTGTCTTCTAGCACCACTGGAAAGAGTCTGGCTCCATTATGTTTGAAGCTACCCAGTGACACACTGCTATCACATCACCCTCTGGGAACCTCGGAGGGACCTCAGCTGCCTTCCTTAATCTTAAAAGAGGATTTAAAATATCATTAGAACAAGAGTTCAGAAAGAAAAACATTTTTAAAATGTTAGTGGAAAAACTTTACTTTTCTTTACTAAAACAAAAAACCTATTAGAGATAATGAAGTACCAGAGATTTTTTTTTTAATTGGCAGTGATCCTGTATAAAATCTTCATCCTGGGCTACAAAACCTGGGCCCAAAGTCCCTCTAGGCTAATACCAAAAATGGTGTTTTTATGATTTCTTTCAAAATATGACACTTTTTCTTACCTGCAGCTTCAGCTGTACTTTGCAAGGGAGTGAAATAGAGAAGATTCTAATTTAAAACCAATTAAAAGATCAGTCACTCCATGTGATCCGTAATTGTACTCTATTGAGGTGGCATTTGTTTTCCCAACTCATACAGTGCCATGAATATGGAAAAGCTCCAAATTACACTTTGGTGTAATGATAGGTTTTCTACTCCGGGTACACAAATGAAGCGATGTGATATACAAATCATGACTGTCAAACAGCATTTTAATGCCTCTCAGCAGCCCTGAGTTAAGTAGGCTTCCAAAAGCTAGAGTACCTTGGCAATTAGCAGAAGGATCACAAGTCGCTTTGCCTTCTCCCTCTACATTACAAGATGTCAAGCCTGGATCAGTTGAAAAAAAAAATAATTACCTTTCCCTCTAGTCAAAGTAACACAATTTTCAAAGGAAGTTCAAAAGAAAAAAAATGGTGCTGGTTCCAAGCTAATTAAATATTTAGAACTGCCTTGCCTGGTCTTAATATTGTAGGAAAAGCACTTAACTCACTGGCTAATTATATTTCTTCTCACCGCCCCCAACTTCTGTCCTCCCTCCCAACACAGGTCTCATGAAGTCGATGGGACTAAGCTGAAATGCAGCCAATGAATCAGTTATGTGAGACTACACACCACCCTGGGCAATCAGACCCCACGAGGTCTCAGAGAGGGCCAGTGGTCAGGGCTAAGCCCTGGTTGGGGATTCAAGTCTCGTCTTCAGCAGATTACCTGTCCTACCTCTGTATCTCAGGGTTTGCCATCAGACAGATGGGCACAGCACAACTTTTCTTCCTGGAAGATATTGGGAGGACAAATATATTCCCAACCTTGAGGTATGCTGATGCTTGGAACTTGGGTATGAATGCAAAGCCTGGTCTATGATGCTGGAGACAACTTCAAAAACAAGGCACATAGGCAGAATGAGTGAAGGTAAAGATGTATTTAGGTCATACCTTAATAAATCAAAAAAAGTAGTAAAACAAGATTTCTCATACTCAAAGCCCATGTATCAGTTGCCTCTGGGAAGATGACAATCAATCCATCTAAAAAACCTGATTCTGGATAAAGTTCACTACAAAACAGACCTTAGATGGATATCACACAAACACACAGTGGGTACAAACACCACAGAAATCATCCCAACTTCTTGAAATAGTGGAGACACTTCTCCTGAAAAATCTGATAAGGGCAAAGCCTCAATTTTTGAAAGAACAGATAACAAGATAATCTGTATCACTAGATTTGAACCTTTGAAACAAGAGTCTGAATCCCCACAGGAGTAGCAAAAGCAAACCAAGTTTCACCTGAAGTAATAATTTGTGACACCAAGGCAGATTTGTTAGCAGTTGTGTTCCAATACAAAATAAAGTGAAGTGGATTTGAAACTTATTTCTATTGGACTCTGTGTGTATTGTATTATTTCAGATAAAAAGTGTTTCAATAAAACTAACAGAATTAGAAAAAGGTGTAGGAATGTTATTAGCAGGACTGCTCCTCTGCATGTGAGGTGCTACACCTACACACGACTAACAAGGCTCACAAGTGCAATAACCACTCACAGAATTACACAAGGGTTTGGGTGGGAAGGGACCTTTAAAGGTCATCTAGTCCAACCCCTCCTGCAGTGAGCAGGGACATCTTCAACCAGATCAGGTTGCTCAGAGCCCTGCCCAACCTGATCTTGAATGTTTCCAGGGATGGGGCATCTACCACATCTCTGGGCAACCTGGGCCAGTGTTTCACCATCCCCATTAAAAAAAAAATTTATTCTCCCCCTAAACCTTCTCTGCTTAGCACCCTTTTTTGTCAGTTGGTTGGCAGGGACTATCTGATGGACTGGAAAAGAGCAAAAGGGACTGTCATGGATGAAGAGAGTGCACATGCTCTTCTTCTGCACATTTTCACCTCCTCTGTGAAGGACAAGTTATTTCCTCTGTGGGTCCTCGTTTCTTTTCTATGCACACCTACACCATTAGAGGAAAGCATATATAGTCCTGAGCTAATCATTAAACCTTCCCTTCATCTTTCTTTTGTTTTGCCAGTATGTACCAGATTCATCTAGTGACTTAAATGCTGGGTAGACGTAGCCAAGATCTCCTTTAACTGCATGGTGCCATCTGCCCTGTGACAGGTAACACAGTCACTGAAAGCAGCAACAGTGAAGAGTGATTTTGGTACCATACATCACTAATTTTCCAAGACTCCAAGAGACACTAGAAATTGTATCAGAGTAGGAGACCACAGAGGTCCCCTATGGCCCTAAAATCAAAGAGTGCTTGTGGTCAATTTTATTTTTTTATCTCCAAGTCTTTTGCCTTATGCAGAAAACATCACAGAGAGATTGCAAGCAAGCAAAGAAAACGAGAACTTGCAACAAAACAGGGTTCATTTCTGTGGATTGAATGATCATTTCCACCTTAACACGCTGTCTCCAACACATTTAACCCCATCAGAAAACCCAAGCTCACACACAGAGGACATGCACTGGACGCACCACCAGGCAGTCACACTGCAGAACTGGGAAATAATGGTGCAAAATAAAACCAGGGAAGCCAAATATTTCTTCACACCCCTCTCACGCCCTGATCTCCGAGGGCCATGGGGATACCCTACATCTCCTGCCTGAACTGTGCTGCAGATGTCTCAGTTTCTCTGGATAGGAACTTCAATGCCAACTTTGCTCTAAGAACTACTCTGGGAGTAAGTTAAGTGAAAGTCAGATGGGGATGAATTTGCTGAGACATGCTGGGTGAGATGCCACCACCTGGGTTTTGCTGTCACCAGCAGTAAAACTCTTGCTTCCTACAGCCTGAAACATAGCTCAGATTTCCCATTTGAAATGTACAGACCAAAACCTGAAGACAGCTTTGTGCTCAGTGATTTGGTTTTTTTGGACATCTGGGGAAAAAATACAGCTTTCCTTTTATTACTTTCTGCAGTAGTTCACTTCCCCTCCCTCCTGTGAATGCTTTTACTATTTATTCTTCTTATACTCCAACATATTGCTGATTTTCTTCCCTTTCTTTTCTTCCTTTGGGTTACAGCAATTAATAATAGAAGTCACATGAAAGGCAGAACTACAGAGGAAAACCCCAGAGCCTAAAGATTGTGCTTGGAAAATGTGTTCTTCAACTGGACAGCATCTGATGGCCTGGGGAGATGGCAGTAGCTGAAAATAAGCAAATCCCTCAGTGTTTGCAAAGGCAAAGGAATTCTGCTGCTTTCCAGGCACTGGGAATCAGCAGGGCTATCCCCACGGGAGATACCCACCACAGTGATACCCTCCTGGGCCTTTCAGGCTCTTTTGGAGGCACATTGCCACAGAATTTCCTGAGGCCATTCTCTCCCAGGTCTGCCCTAAAATACAACACCTGCAAAAGTGAAAACACACTGTGTACAGCACTGCTGCATCTTTCTGCAGTCATTGCTTACCTGCTACCTACAGCAGCTTCCACTAATGAGGGCTGGGTGAGAACAGCTCATCTGATTATTACCCCATCAACAAGAGGGACAAGCAGCTCCATAGATCTTCACAGACCCTAAAAAGAGACCTGGTACCCATGCCATGGACCCCCAGGATCCAGGGCACACAACTCATTCACTCCCTTCAAGCACAGAAATGGTCCTTTACATTATTTTTTTCCTGGTTATTCATAATTTAGGAGCAGCTACTCATTGTTCTCTGTACAAGTCTGAGACTCCGCTTCTGGCTTTGCATCATTACTGATGGCATGGGTAATATTAAATAACTAATTGGCAGTATTAATAAAACAGACATTCTGCCTTCCAGTTCTGCTAATGAATAGGTACATGAGTTTTGCATCACTTAAGCTGTGCATAAAGTACACATCCTCCTGGATGCCTGTTATAAATGAGAGCTGGAGAGTTAATTGACCACACCAGCCTGACCTCCCCGCATAGACATTGCATCGGGCACTACAGCAGCATTTTGACTTCAGTTTGTATTTTTTTCCAACAACTGCTATAAAACACTGACCGCAAAGAGAAAAACATTAGAGAGAAATATTTAAAAACAACAGTCTTGTTGCAATCACAAAAAAGCGTTCTATTTTAAAAAGCTCAAGAATAGTATTTTTCATATCTTTGCACATTTTTAACCAAGCTTTATATTTCCTGACTTTATAAGCTACCCTTGTCAAGAGCAGAACAACAAACATCTATAAGACCATGCTGATATGGAAAAGTTATCTGAATTAGCCCATTTGATGATTTGCTTTTAGAAGCCGTG
This sequence comes from Aegotheles bennettii, assembly GCA_013398125.1. Taxonomy (NCBI): domain Eukaryota; kingdom Metazoa; phylum Chordata; class Aves; order Caprimulgiformes; family Aegothelidae; genus Aegotheles; species Aegotheles bennettii. Next base: position 108,049 of record VZRW01002212.1, read on the forward strand.
TATTTTATCACGTCTCATTAATTTAGAAATACCTGTTCATACTTCCCACCCGTTCCTAAAATCCTACTGGTTAATAAATATTTTTTTTTCCTACTGAGTATTTGAACTCTTATTATATTACCAATATTCTCACTAACTCTTGGGTTTTATCAGTTTTATATTTACTGGCATTTCCATTGATAGCTGATTGCCTGACCATGTAGTCATTAGCAGGACTGGACCTAGAGACAGTAATGTCATGCTACAAGAGTGACATAATTTTAATTAAAAGTGCCTTGATTGAAAGCCCAGTCCAGAGCAGCTACATTTTGATATATAAACAAGCTATGCGTCACACTTTTAATTCCTGTGATGACCTCTCTGTAGCTATTTATTTTGTGGACTATTATCGGGTTCCTCAGTAATGCTTTGTAACACATATGCTTCATAAAACCTCCTTTTTTTAAGCTTCTTGGTTTCAAAGCCAGCTATTTCCTTAGCAAACTACTGAATTCTTTTCAATGCAAACTCTGTCTGAGTTTAAGGCAATGGAGAAGAGGAACTTACTCATGGGGGAGTGGTTCCAGCCTTAGACAACAAAGCCAATGTTTCAAAGCAGAGGAGCAATAAGGACAAAGCACTCAAATCCATCCCAGTCCACCCACCAAAAAAACCTGAGACCAGGAGACCTCTGCACTTTGCTTCACAGGTACAGCAACGGTTTCTGCTGCTAGGAGCAGTGGTAACACATGGCTCTGTGCTGTTAGAGGTTAAGGAATCCACCGTTAACAAGTGGGACTGGAATAACAAAACTTACCAGCTTTCTTTCCTAATGCCTACAGACAAGAGTCAAGGGCAGTATTAGGAACTCACTGCTCATCACTCACTCTTAATTTGTTCTCTGTCCCCAATACATCCCCTTTAATGAGCATAACCACATGTCCAGATGAACTCATCCAACAACTACTGCAGGAAAGCATAGGCTGTAGAAGCCATCTGGCCCTAAATCTGTATGGAAAAGCTCAGATTTTCTAAGTATTCACCAACACAACTAATGCACTGGATAGGCAATTCCTGACCCAGGAGTGCAGACTCTAATACGGATTAGACAAGTGGAAATAGCTTCTCATGCCGAGAAGGTATTTTACATGCTACCTAGTAATTAATCTATTTAAAATACAATAGGAGACTAATTAAAAACGTCCTCTTAAAATTCAAAGAGATGAAGCCAACAGCAAGGTCAAATTTTGAAAAGAGAAATTAAAAGAAACAGAAAGTCAGCCAGTATGGCTCCAGACTATTTTTATAAACAATCTCTATTGATTGAGACCTTACAAAAATGAACAGAGAAAGATCTCAGGACAGAGCCATTTCTGTGCCCCAGGTGCTTGGTGAGATCCCAGATCAGCAGGTAGGACGCAGATACAAGTTGGCAGAAAGTGGCTGAAGAGTGGCTTGTATGTATTAAATACATTCAAGTTTAAATATTCAAAGTTCTTCATATAATAAAACACACACAAAAAGTAAAAATCAAATACTACTTTAGAGCAATAAAGTCTTCAGCAACTACCTCACATCAGAGATGGAGCTCGCAAGTGCCCAGAGGAACACAAACAGCAAAAAGAACAACAGAAGGCTCAGTTCGTTTCCCAAACCACTTTCTAAAAGCCTCTTGTCTTCGAATCATCCCACCTCAAACTCAGCAAACTGGGAGTGCACTGCAAGTCCCTCCAGTGCCTTCCCTCTCCAAGCAGAGAGCTGTTTAAAGAAGCCCCACACCATCAGCAACACTTTCTTCAGTATCACGTTAACACATGACAACTGCATTGAGCTTAGCTTACAGCCTACTGCCAGAGCCCAGCAGCCTTCAGCTGCAGTTCATAAGCTGTGCATCTGAACTTTAAACACAACCATTGGTTTCAAGATGAAATCACAAAGTGTAAACTGAATTACACCCATAGGAGAAATATCAGTAGGCAAGACATTGCAGAAATGTGTCCAACATCACCCAGCCATTCAGCACTCAAATCCAAGTGGTGGCTTGTGTGCTTATACTGCAGCAGACACTGCTTAAGTCCCTTCAAAACACCAGGAGCAGCATGAGGATATGAGCAGAACCAGCAGCTCGCAGCATGTTTTTCATTGTTGCTCTTACAGGATGTTGACCACCCAAGTTCTTGCATGGGATGGTTGTTATTTTTTTTTTGGTACAGTTACAGATTGATAAAGAATTCCAGTGCTGCACCTGACAGTCTTTTGGGCTATATTGAATTCTGAAGGTTTTCAGGAGTTGAAAAATGACTACACCTGCCAACAGCACATTATATTTATCAACCGTGTCTTCAGGAAAATGAACTTGCCAGTCTGTCAGAGATTGTTCACCTTGGGGGGTGTGATTAGGCTTTAACCAGTGGTGTAGAAATGCCACTCTCTTCCAGCTCATTGCTTTCCAGCCCCGAGGTTTATTCATGGACTATAGGTTATATAACACCTTAAAACAAATCGTGGGTATAGCAACTGCTTATAAAAGAAAAAAATCAAATCTGACTGCACGCTTTGAATAAAAGTTCACTTCTGTGTGAGAGTCTGTGTTATGCTGAAGCTTCGTCTCACTCAAGCCTTAGGAGGAGTACACGGCTGGTGAACAGCAAAGGAACTGAGCCTCTTGGCTGTCATTTTTATGAGGTATAGGTTTGCAGTGTCTAGGGGAGTCCACAGAGATGCCAGAGCAGCATAAACAACACAACCATTAGCAAGAGGCACCCACTGGAGAAACCAGGGTCTAGGGAGGTCTCAGCCTAGCAGGTAAAGGCAGGCTTCCAAGTTCAGTGATCTCCATTCACACCCGCTCACCCAGTTAAGAGCTGGGGCTGACTTAAAGGTCAAGGTGAACCTTTGCTCAAGAACAGTCAAGAGCAGCAAACAGAAGCAAGTTTGAAACTCAACATTTAAAATTGCCTGACAATTACTGTTGCTTATTCTCTCTGGCAAAGGGAGCTCCCCATCCCTCCCAGGCATCGTATGAATCGGAGGAGGCATCTGAGGAGATTCAGTATTGCCCTCCCTTGCAGGAAACAGAAGCCAGACCTAGGAAGAGCGAAACAGACCATGAAAGGCTGAACACCTCTGCTGATAATTGGGGAGCTCCTTTGGTACCACCTCTGGCAGCCTCCATGCTCCAGTCAGCCTGTCACCATCTGCTCAGGCCTTCTGCTACAAGAATGGTAAGTATTAGAGATAAAGAAGGAGTCTTCCTTATCACCAAGCTGTATACAAATAGGTTAGTGGTGTCCTCTACAGAGTCAGAATCTAGCTGAAAGATCCCCAATTCCCTTGTTGGATGGCATCAAACAATGTTCTTACTTCAATGAAAGCAGGTACTAAGAATCAAACAAAGAACAGGCCATTGAAAGAGCTGCCCCAGAAATACTGCAGAAGCAGAGGGTGGGCAGGAGAGAGCACAGTGCAGGTGGCATTCTTGTGTCCCACTCCTACCTGCTGCAAAATTATAGTAGTATGCAGAGCTGGACAGGCAACTTACCACTCAGATCTTACCAGAGATGGGCAACCACAGTGAGCAAACAGCTGCCAGGTTATGATAGCCATTCATCTTCAGCACAGCTCAGATTTGGGGCTACAGAACAAGGATGTGCCTAAGCACCAAACTGTCAGAGGTGGTCTTTGCCCTCAGCTAGTGCAGGAGAAGGAGCAAGCAAGGGAGACCAGAGGCAAGGAGGCTGGGACACGGGAAGGACACCGGGGTAAACCTTGTCCTGCACACAGTGAAAGCAGCACTGCTACTGAGCAACTTTTTTCAATCCCCATTTTAGGTGTGAAAGCAGGTCCTGTGCCAACACAGGAGGGATGTGCTCACCGGGAGTGGCCAGGGTGCCCTGAGATGCAGCTGGGCAGGGTTAGCCCTACTGAAAGTACCCCGATTCAGTTTCCACAGAAAGAGCCCAGGTTCTGAAGCAATGAATACAACAGAAAAGGTAAAATTGGTTGGAAGAGGACATTGCTATGGGAAATGCACCCTCAGGACAACAGTTCCACATCTCAGCTGTGCAACAGACCAAGCTGCAGATACCCTGCAAGGGTTGCAAGGGTTTAGGAAGGAGAAAGGGTGCAACAGGCCACCCTAGTCCCTCTTGGATGTCTGTTTAGGAGACCACCATGAAGAGTTTGTGCTCCCATGGTCACACACTTCTCCTTGGAATACGTGCTTGCTGTTCTGCACATTTTTGCTGACATCCAAGCACACACTTACAATTCTTCCCTACCTGGCTGTCATAAGCTCAGACAAGCTCTGGGAGAAGTTGTCATCAGGGGGTTTATTTTGCCAGAATTGGAGAGTTTTGCTTTTGAACTCACACCACCAAGGGCTCCTAGAGGCATCACACCACTTCCCAGTACAGCGGAGACACTACCAGTTAGGCTCACCACACTCCATGGCCTCCTGTACAAAACCAGGAGTCTATCTTCCCTAGTCTATGGGAAGGCATAAGAAATAAACCATTCTGTGCAGATCTGGGGAGTACAGATGCCAGCTCTGATGGTGTCCATCTCAAATAACCACAGAGTAAAATATGAAAAGGCTGGAGTTATTAATCTGTCATACGCTGCATGACAGCTCCTGAAGATAGTGTAGCACAACTCATTTCCCATCACAACAGCTAATCTTTCATAAGGCTAATACCTAAACACTAACGTTTGTGGTAGGTAGAAGGAAAAGAGAGAGCCCTGCATGTATTACATAATCTCTACCCTGGGATGAAAGTGATGGGATTGTTTTCATTAACCTTTCATTCTTACAAAAGGGGAAAAAAATCAATAACAAATTTATTCAGGCAAGTGAAAGGCAATTTCAAGCAATTTCACAAGGGATTTCATTCCCATCGCTTTTTTTCCTCCCACAAATTCTAATAAAAAATAATATGATCTGTCCAAATGTAAGACAAATACAAAAAGCAAGATATTGTCAGCTCCTGAAAGACACAGAACGAAACCGCCTTTACACAGCAGGGTAATTGTCTTACTGAAAATATTGCTTTCTTTTGAATCCTAAGCAAGTCTGCAAGGCAACACCTCGCTGACAGCCTGGGAAAACACTTTGCTGCACAGTACTGAGCTGCTCTCTTAAATAAAGCACCTAGGATATGTATTCTTTCCTACGACAAATTAAGCAATTCCTTTTTTGGTGCACTTTGCCCTTTTGTGCCATGAACATAGGTTGAAGTCGCACGCATTTTGATGGCTTTCCAACTTTGCTATTCCCCTCATATATTCCATGGCATTTTGCCTTGTAAAGAGTTGTCTGAATTCACGGTCTGAAACACCTGACAATGATAAAAGCCACAAAGTAATTCGTCAGCAGCTCCATTTTGCACAGAGGACCAAAAATGCTGAGAAAGCGTAATACATTATTAATAACTGTTTCATTTAATCTGTGACTTCACCTCTTCCCACGACTCCTTTGTGCCTCCTCTCAGCATCTGCTGTCACAGTGCCACAAGGCCAGGGGATCCTCTCAAGGATGGAGAAGGAGTAGGAGGCAGCCCCAGCCCAGAGCATTGGGCCCTCACAGCCCACAAAACCCCCAAGGTGATGTCTTTTTTAGTTATAGTAACCTTTAAAAATACCTTAAAAATAAAATTATAAATTCTTTCCATAAACACCCTTATTCTATAGGTGCATCTTTACTATAGCTGTCCATTTCCTATTGGTTTTGGTTCCTTTGCCTGATGTGATGCCCTTGGAGAGTCTGAGGACATTCACAACTCATTTTAAAAGGAGTTAAACTTCTGGGGAACCTTGTGAATTATTTGCACTATTCAATAAAGATCTAAGACACTACATGAAGTTCAGCAGAATTTGAATGCCAAACTCCCACCCAACAGCACCAGTGTTTAAGATGGGATCACCTCCTTCTGGTGGTCCAGTTACTTTTGAGTGAAACTTCGTCCCACTTCCAGTGCCTGAAATTAGGGGTGCTGAGTCCACCAAGATCGGCTTCCTAAAGCCTCCCGCTGCCCTCTGAGCATTGCCATCCTCACAGCATGGAGACCTGCAACTCCTCTTCCAGCTTCTCCGTGCTGGCACAAAATAGCTTGAGAAATTTGCCCAGTGTGTTTGCTTTGAGGGTGATGGAGATACTCAGTTTGTTACTTCTTCCATCACGTTTTCCATAGGGCAATGGAGCTCGCCATGTTGGGAAATGTGCAGTTTTCCTGTGAACTATTAGTGGACAGAAAAGCAAGCCAAAAACTGCAGCATCGTGTCGAAGCCCTAAATCAGCAGAGCACTTGGGCATGTGTTTCAGTAAGGCTATGCCCAAAAATGAACAGAAAATGATTTAGAGATATACTCACTTCTGCAAGAGGAAGAAATCCAGAGAAAGACAAGCTCAGGTAAGTATAGAAGATTCTATGGATTTCCCAAAAACATCTCTAGGCCTTTGTGGTTTGTGTTACAAGGCTACAAGGCAGCTACTCTATACAAGCCACCAGCAGGAAGCCTTCAAGAATACTTAAGACAATGGTGACCTTTAGCATGGCAGTAATACTGAAGAGCCACTAGAAATGCTAATAATTCACTTTGCACAGGAGCTCCAAAGAGGCCATAATCAGTATGTGGGTTTATTAAATTACAACACACAACAAGATGAAAGAAATATTATAGAGGACAAAGCTGCCAGTTAAAGGGATCTAATTCCAGTAAATGTCTCCTTTCATCAGACAAATTACTGTATTATTATACCACTATGTTATTGGGATGCCATGTAATTCACCATCACCTAGAAGCAGGAAGAAAGTAGATAGCTAGGGAATATTCTGGAATATCTGCAGATATTGTCTTTTCACAGAATTAAAACAAAAAAGCAAGAAAACAGAAATAAATACCTGAAGGTGCAGAACGCACATAAAAGGTTTCTCATTTCTCTCAGCAAAATGTGAGTCTCCAGGTGTGAAGGACCTGCCTTTAACATGCCATCAGAATCTACTGCTAATTACAATTAGCTAGGTTAATAATAGAAATAGATCGTTTATATTCTTATTTAAATTCTTTACTGAAGAGCTTCACACAAAAAGATATTCTCAAAGGTTAATACTTATATATATAGCACTTCAAATTTATGTTCCTAGGGTTACACGAGTCAAGTTGTGGTCACACTATGGTTTTCCCATAAGGCACAACAACCCATTTCTTAGATGAAGAAGTCAAGGACCTCCTCAGGCTACACAGCAGTAAAGGATGCAGACTGGTGTTTGGACACCCTACAAAGCAAGAAACAGATCAGCAGATCCACGAGAAAGGTGAGGGACCAGCACACAGGTACAGCTCCTGAGGCAGCTTTGCCTGGGGATTTCTAGAAGGGATCATACAAGGCAGGTTTCAGCCCCAGAAAGGAACCAGGGACACACAACCTCCTGTCCCACACCTGGATGTGTTTGACGTCGACAACTGCTATCCAAGCTTGTTCAAAAAAATGTGGTTCAGCAGACTCGTGCTGCCTGGGAGCAGCCACAGTGCAGAGGATGGGGGGGAGCATTTAGCAGGAGCTGAGCCAACATCCAAACCACCGATTTACCCAATCGTCTTCCACTCCCAGATTTGTCACTTACGTATCAAATAGCAATTTTTTAACCCAACATTGCCAGAGCATCAGAAATATAGCTTTGACCTATCATTTGAGACTAGTTAGATCTGCCAAATTTGAACTTGTTTTCACACTAGAAAGAACAAGGACTTCTGTTCAGGCCAGCATTGTACAAACACAGGACTGGAAAGGATCACAGATGATCACCAAGTCCCCCATGACCCCCTGGCAACACCAGAATGATAGTATTTCTTGTCCATGAAAGATGTTCATCTAGTTTATCCTCAAAAAAATCCAGTGATGGAAATGCTATTTTTTTCCCTGTCAGTCTATTCTACTGCCTAATTTCCCACACAGTCAAAAAAGTTTTGCAAACAGCTAGCCAGAACTTCCCTCCCTGCAGTTCAAGCCCTTTTTCAGCTCCTCACCTTGACTTACAAAAGCCCATCGATATTTATGACCTTTTAAAATGATTCAGTAGTGTCCCTAGCCCAAACAGATGCTTTCTCCATCATCAATCATAGTAAACCCCAAACTCTAGGTACAGATCAGCTGCTAACTTGCTCACTGGTGGAAGTTTTTGTTCTTCTGATGCAAGGAGAATTTTAAACTCCACGGGGAAATTCCACAGCTTTTAGGATAGCAATGCTCTCCCTGGCTTGATATTAATCAAACTCTCAGCTCCATCTGGGTATCTGTGCAGATTACTGCCTATTAGTCCTGGAATTTTGTCATTATAGTTACGAAAAAAGCATCTCCCCTAGTACTTCATACGCAGGCTTTTGTCTTACTGGTTTTGTTCTTAGCAATTCCCCAGCAAGCCAAAAATGCCAATAAGTTCCAGCTATGTTAAGACCAACAGAGCTCAGCTCCTTTTCTGGGCTTATATCTTGCTGCATTAACCAAATCCTTATACTTCCAGTCTTCCACATATCATCCAGCTGGCTCAGTTGTGCATCCAAGTGGCTGGCTTCCATTCTGCTTCATGGTACATTGAATACATTATAGAAATTAGATTTGAGGTGCTCCAGATATTGCTGTGGCTCATTTCAGATTATCCAAGCTTTTCAAACACTCCTCTCCCGTGCAAAACCTTCCAGCAGATAGTGCTGAAGTTGCTGCCGTTTCCACTTGACTCTCAGAGCTTCACAGACTGGCTTAAGGATACAAGAAATACTCCAGTGACTCAGTGTCTTGTTGCTCACGGAGCCAAAGCACAGGGGAGGGTGAGTGCAAGAGGCAGACCACATATATGATGATGCCCTTCCCAGGCAAACTCCCAGCATTTCTGAGAACCCAACTTAGGATTCACTGGCAAAAAGGAGCACTTAAAACTGTGATTTTCAACCAAGTTCAACAAAACTGTTTGTTTAGACTAAATCTGGTGTGCTCATATTATTTTCAATGCCAAGTAGGACAGTGGGACAAGCTGATTTATGGCCCCTCTTGTTGTGCCTAGAGGATAAAGTTACTTTGCTTGCACTGTAGTCAGCTGAAGACTTTAGTGGGTTCTTGTTTAAACAAAGAGAGCAATGAAATCACTTTATGAACAGAGCATAAGAGGAGAGCTTCTCTCCTCATGACAAACTGAGTAATAGCTGGCATGCAGAATGAATCGATTATTCCTCCTCTTGCAGTTATTATTCAAATTAGGTTTCTCTTTCCATTTACCATTTTGGGGAGAAATTAAACTCTGGAAATATCCCTCATACCAGGTCCAGAAGCAAAGGCAGTTCAACGCTGGCATTCCCTCAGAGGCAAACACAAAAGAAGGGAAAAGAACAGGAGAGCAGAGGACCATATAAACCTCCTTTAGCTCCACATCTGTCTTCATTCCTGAGCCAGGAATGAATTGAACCATTGTCAGAAGCGTAGCTGTATGGAACCTCTGCATGCCCCCTCTTGCCATGCCTAGCCCACTTTTGGGTACTAACAGAGCTCTCTAGCATCTACAACAAGGAGATGAGCAAGCACTGGAACAAAGCTGAGCTGCAGCACAGCCCCTCCTACAAAGCAGCACCCTCTCACCAACAGAAATTCTCGCTTCTAGACCTACAGAAGAATTAAAATCCTTTCTATACAGTAGGGCCATATATAATGCTCTGGAGTTCATGGATCAGAAACACCGGTTCTAAGCCATTCACAATAAAATCTTTGAATAACACACAGTAGTCAGGCCCATTACCTGTATCCACAGCACTGCCTTGGGGCTAATTGAGGCAGTTAGTAGCTACTCAGGGAGAAACAAAAACTATGGTTTGGGCTTACAGGTACTCCCAGTAGAAAGGTCAACTAAACAGAGAAGCACATCTCACTAAATAGACACAGAAAACAGACTGAATACTCCCCAAACTCCCTTGCATCAAAATGCCATCAATTAGAGGCCCAGTTACTGTGTGTCAGATGCTTTTGAACACCGCTTTTCTTACCCAGCCAAGGAATTTGGGGCTTCAGGGGCTGGGGGAGAGCTTGCTAAGATGGTGATGCATTAAGGCACTACTAGAATTCAGTACTACTGGCACTAGGATCTCTCTTCTGTAAGATCATTCTTGTAAGAGACAAGTATCTAAAGTTTTACTTAGGATCTAAACTTCTGCCTATCTCCATTCCCCATTCCTTGGATTAAAACTTCCTCTGATCCACATGTGCAGGGCCAGCAGCTCGAGTCAGCAGCAGCTGCACACAGGATGTGCCCTGCTCCAGTCCCAGTGAAATGGGAGAGTTGGGTGCCTGCTGCCACCCAGAGAGGCCAAAGCTGCTTCATAGCTCCAGTAGGTCCAAAATACCCAGCTGCAAGGAGCTAAGCTGACCAAAGGCACTGTATGATGCCTGATGCTGAGTTTAACTTCAGCTGCCTTGCCCTGGCTTCTGGACCAAATCATAAGCAGAGGTGAATTTCAAACAATATATAGGGATGTCTACTGGGAAAAGAAGACTAAGCAGCATTCTCCTCTCCCAACACAAAACCAGAAAATACCAAGATAGAATCCAGTCTCTGAGAGAAAAACAGACCTTTTGGATTCCCAAGTGTTCAATAGCCAAAAAGCCACATTTGTTCATCTGCCAGTATCTTCCACTACTTCTTCACCACCTTACCTTGCCGTGTCTGCTCTTATGGGAAATGCATTAGGAAATTCATCTTCTAAGATGATATTCCTTCACGTTGCTCCTAAGTTACTTCCAAAGTATTTATTTCATTAGCTACAGCACTACACATTGTCTGCTATTGAATCATCCCAGGTACAAGCCTAACACGCCAAGTCCCACATGTAACACAATTTATATGCTAACCTAAGATATAGAATATTATTTTAAAGTGGTGATATACTACAGCATATACCACAATGAAAAGACTTTATTCAGATTTGCTTTTCTTACATGGATGAATTGAACTGCACAGAGCATTAAATTTATAATTAGTTCACTGCCTATCATCCACTTAGTTGTCTGTACATCTTACACAGCGAACTTGCTACAGCCTGATAACATACCTGAATTTTCTCCATATTCAGCCATAGGCATATTCAACATAATTTATATTTGTAAGCTTATTCTAAGACGCACTTTGAAGTTATCAGTGGTACAAAGCTAGAAAATTTTTAGCTAAAACATCCCGACATATTTATCCCTTTCTAGATGGTCAAATTGCTAGAAAGTGCTTCCTAATGCAAGATACTTTAAATAAAATCTTATAATAAAAAATGGGAAGAGGCACAGAAATCCTTTTTTTAAAAATCACAAGTGTTTTTGTTCTCCCCCTTGAGGAAGTTTGACTCTTAGATCAGGTAGATTTACACACTGAATATTCAGTACCAGTTACACATCTCTCCAGTGCCAGAAACAGGTCATTAACTTGTTTTTTTTCTTTTAATTGTGAAGTTCGACAAATTTATTACCTGCTTGCTTGGAACAGGAAAGACACAAGTTACCAACTAACTCAGCATTCAGACTACATCATTATCACCAGGCTGGAAAGCTTTTCCAGGCAGAACTGAAGTGTGAGCAACCATTTTTCCTGTTTATGGACCTTGTACTTGCTCAGCTGAAAGCACCAAGGTACCCTGGGATGGGCATCCACATGTGGGGGCACTTAAACTTTCTTCCTTACCTACAGCCAGCATTGTTACAAAGGAGAGCATCCTTTCAACTGATCTGTATGGAGTTACTCAGCACAAAGCTGCTTTATTTCCAAAGCAGAGCACTTGCTGCAATTGTCAGTAGGAGCAAGTTTCTCCTGCTGCATTTTTTTCATCTGACAATCCACTAAGCACATTTCAGCTCGTTCTGCTCTTCACTCATCAGTTATGTGGAATCTGAACATCCCATTATTGTCACTGGGGAAAAAACAAACAAACAATATACTGCAGCACTAATTCCCTTCCTTTTCATGTTATTTTTGATCTCTGCATCAGAAAATGCTCTGTGAATTTACTAGAAGCATTTCATTAAGAAGTGTTAGTCTATGTGGTTTGGTATCAGCTTTAAATACTTACATGCCTGCCTTTTATTTCTACCAACTGGAACATTATTAGTCATTTCTTCTCGAAAGATGGATGGGCAATATCTCTCTAGAGCTCTTTATTCTGCACCCCCCACGCCCCCAGGACGATCAGGTTATTTAGATGAAAGGAAAGGCTCATCAGCACTACAGTTTTTTAATTTTGACTCCTGCTGACTAGTGGTACACAAGCTCAGAAAACCCTCCCAGCACACAGCCTAAGCATTTTCCTGTGGGACTCATTATAAAGAGCAGCTTAGTCCACTCAGCTGCCAGACCAGCTCTTCCTCCCCCAGAAATAATTAAATATTCCCAGGAAATTTTCTGTGATTTTTGTATGATATGAGAACCTAACATCAAAGATGTCGCATCAAGGCTGCTTGATACACTGCTCCTTAAGGGCAAGAAAACACAGCCATTTGAAAGTTATTCTAGACCACTGGGTTTGAACATTAGTGCTGACTTACAGGTTAAGCATGGAGACAAATAAGGACAGCAGTTCTGCCATTTCTGACAACAGCAGATCTCTAGGGAAGCCTTCAGGGGCTGCACTGGGTCCTCCAATGAATCAGCAAAACCAAGAGTGGAACATAGCATACCATAGCACTAAGAGAGGTGCATTGAACATCAGAGAGGGGGAGAACCTGTAAGATCTCTGGTAATACCAGGGGAGAAAAAGAAAACAAAAAAACAAACCAAAAACCCCACATAACATGCACTTCATACTCCAACTTTCTGCCAGCATGCTTGTACAACAGATTTGGAGGATATTCAGTCTTTAAGACCACAAATAGGCCTTTAACCTCCACGGAGATCTTGAACACCAGCTCCTCTCCCACTCCACTCTTGCTGCTTTTCAGCAAAAGTCACTTGTGGTACAGTGGCAACAACATGTATTACCTTAGATCTCTTCCTCCTAGAGTCCTTCTCCTCCTCCCCACAGCACTGTCCCAGTGGTATCAATGGATACAGAGTAGTCCAGCAACGTGACGTTTTCTTTCATGACTTCTTTGTGTTATTGTGAAGATGCTGCTGTAAAGGTTCCTTCAGTCCTTGGAGACAGCTATTGCAACAAGTCAGTAACCAGCCAAAGCCAATATACACAAAGGCCAAACAAAAGGGATTTAAAAGTGTTTGGAAGAACCAACCTATATAAACCCAGACCAGGCTCTGGTCTTCTCCGCACCTAACAAATGCATTTTGGGGTTTCTAATGCCAAGTCCCCAGGCCATGAGGCCAGATTCTCTCATCTTTCTCTTTTACTAACTACTTACCAGAGCTGACCGCAGAGTCTGTGCCAGTGCTCGCATCCCATCTCCCATCTGTGCAGCTGCCTGCTGCAGAGCCCTGGCAATGCCCGACAGGTGGATTGAAACATTAACAGCAAGCTTTGCTGTGCATGGAAAACCATGGAGAGGTTTTGCTAACAACTCCCATTTCAACAATGACTGTGTGTGAACAGATGCATAAGCAGTGAAGCCTATGGTGCGCTCAAAGGAATCAGGCAGCCTTTCTCTGCTGCCCCTAGAACTTCAGGTGGTGACAGTGAGCCCAGAGAGCAGCCCCCCTCCTCTGAACTCCTACAAGTACTTTGAAAGAACCTTAGGATTTGAAGTCCTACCCCCCTGGACAGCTTCAGCCACTGAACCCAGCTGCCAGAGATAATAAGTCATCCTAGGAAGACGTAATAAATGAAGTGTGATGGGAAATTAGAGAAAAGACAAGACAATCAACCCTGCTAATCATCACCACTTCAGGGATGGAGACACCACCAAGCAGAACTGACAGGCACATTAGAACAGCCAGCAACCAGCATCTTCCTGCACTGTTTAGAGAATCTGTTCCCCAGGTCTGCCTTGCCTTGGCTAAAGTGACAATTCACCAAGTATTACCTGAGTTTGCATCTTCCATCTGTGCCAGAAGAAAACACCCTTCACTGAAGGCACACTGGGAAATACTGGTTTGGTTTTAGTACCATCTCAGCTAAGTCTCTTTGGTCAGTCAGGGGTACAGCTGTATGTTCTGGCTGTAAAACAAGGGATTTCTAATACTTCAGTACTGGATAATTAAGACACTGGATACACAACTCTGCAGCAAAGGGTTTTGTGGGGTTTTTTTCAACTCAGCTGATGAGTGCATAAGAACTTGCCTGAAAGGCAGTCGAAGCCAGAAAGTAAGGCAAGAAATGCAGCCAGAAACTGAAGCCTACATCTTCCATTTCCCACTTCCTTCTTTCATTGAAAGAAATATCACGCTATTATTTGAATTGTGCTTGTTATTTAATCAATTACTCCAGAGAAGAGTGAATTAAGCCAGGGTGTCAGACTCTTAAACAACAAACAATCAATTTAAAGCACAAATCAAGTGCTTTTAAAAAGTAGCCCAGATGTGCTCGTTACTCAGCACCAAGAAATCCACCTTAACTGACAGAATGAAATTGCTGCTGTCCTCTGTCAGCGATGCCCACGGCTCTATTCAGTCCTTGAAAACACAATGAATATCCAGCTATTCCTCTGAAGGTTTGATGAACGAGACAATGCTAATCCCTGTGGAATTAAACACATAAAGGTACCTGCTTGTGATATGGTTGCCAGAAAAAAACTGAAGTCAAAAACACGTGTAAGGTGGGAAACAACCTAAGCCTCCCTTCAAATTCCCTGAGCTATGGTGACATGTTAAGAAATTCGATGATGCTCACAAGAGAAATTACAAATTTAGTACAAAAAGCATGGCCTGTATTTCTCGTGTGTTGTACCCTGCTTTAAAGTATGTCCTCAGAAACCTTGAGGTGGGGACATATCAAGATATGCAATACTGATTGCAAACACTAGACCTGAAGGAGAAAAGGGGACAAGGAAAGAGGTGACATAGCAACACATCACATCTCAGGTCTTCATGTTAAAGGAGGAGGTGAGGTCCTGCAAGGCATTATGAGGCAGGGCAATTGGCTATAACCCCTGGTTTACCATGTCTGAGGAACAGGGACACAGCTGATTTTGTATCCTCCCTTCCCCTTGAGGAGGCAGAAGGGGCAATGCAAGTCTAAAAGGCAGCAACTTCTGTCAAAGCAAGAGACTCATTTCAAGTTAGAAGAGGAAGATTCCAGTTAAACTGGGGTGAAGGAGAGGTTAAAGCTAGCTAAGGTGCTGAAGGACCCAAAGGTCATACCCACAGTTGGGTTCTCTTTTAACAGTGTGCATCCTTTCAGTGCTGCAGACTGTACCTTAAGCAAACACAACTTTATCCTTAAATCTTACTTAGTGATAAATCCAACCCTAAATAGATAAAACACACTGCTGGTCAATCTGGGGAAGCAGCCTTCAAACCCGTGCTCCTGGGGCACGCTAGCAGCCTCCAGCACCCCACTGTATTGCTTCAAGGGACAAAGGACTGCACCTCCACAGACACTGGCTTGAGAGCAGATACCCCTAGGAATAACAGCATGAGATCTTGTCTTCTGGTGACCAGGGATAACCAAGGAAACTCTCCAGGGCAGTGATGAAGATACCCAGCCTGCAGGCATCTTGAAGATGTGCTTGATACCACCGAGTCCAAGTAATTTTCTCTCTCCATTTCAGCCTTTTGCAGGGCTTTGACTGACCTGTATTTCATCTTCTCTGTCCTAATTACTGGAGAGGACAATTTTTATTTTATTTTTTTAACTGTATCTTGTATAAGCCTCCAGAAAATGAAGTTGGTGGGTATTATTGTCTGACCATCTTGCTGTGAAAATCACCACTGAATGACCTAGAGCTTTTACATCAGCTCACCAATACAACATCTCCATGGGAATGACTGGCAAAAGCACATCATCTCCTTGCATTTGTGAAATACTCCACACTGATAAGAAGCATCTCTGCATACCATAGTACATTACATCCCACCACTTCGTACATTCTCAGATTTTTAACTGGGAAAACAACAGATGAGTGTGCAGCACAGAAGCCCAAGTGTACCCGATGAAATATCACTTTTCCACATGCAATAAAAAAATAAAAAAAGAAATCTATAATTTAACTGTCAATGCTTTTAGAGAGATATCTATCTTCTTCATTCTAAACCATAAATTCTCAATAAGTTTTATCATTTGGCCTCCTTGAGGAGGATTTGTGGCATTTGAACAATAAATCAATAGTGTGTTATGAAACACTGGCTCACTGCAGAGATTCTCTGAAATGACACATTCAAGAAAAATTGGATTTGCTAGATAGACTCTCAATTTTCCCTTTTGGAATAGATAGCATCTGACATTCAGCATCACTTTTCATTTAACCAGGGCAAAGAAGCCACCTAAACTCTCAATGACAGCCATGGGAAAGCTCTATCTGAAAGGAAGGATAAGATATAAAAGGGGAAAAATTAAGGAAATGCACTTAGACTCTAGAAATATGGAGTTTGACTCCTACTGTTGCTGCTTAAGACATCTTGCTGGACACTGAACAAGTCATTTACCCTCCCTGTGTCTCTACTCGCCCCACACAAAGGGACACATTCAGTCTTTCCTTTTCAAGACTGTAAGCTGACAGATGAAAGGGTAAAGCCTCTCTTTTGAAGGGCAAGTCGTCTTTTAAGGAGCATGCAGCATTCTGTCCTCAGTAGAGCAGCCATATTTTTCAAAAAGGAAACACCTACTAATGACCTCTTTAGACTTGGAAGTATTTTCTGTATTATTAGCAAAAGGTGTCGCAAACACAGGGTGGTTCATCAGAACATTAGAAATAGTCTTATCAGATGCTATCTACAGCAAAAGCTAAACAATATTTTAGTATCACACTTCTTTAAATCCCACGTTTCACATCCAAACAAAAACAGTTGTTTGAACAAAGTTTTGGTCAACTTCAAGTTTTCAACTTAAAGCTGAAAATCTATCACTAACTAGTACTGGTAGTGGTGAGATAACCTACACAAGATAAACTACCAGCAGTAGAGCAGCTGAGAGCTCAGACAATTCCCATTAACAGATACACTTGTTAAAAGACTTCTCAGAGAAGCTAAACACCAAATAGGTATTAAGTTTTAATAGCCCAAGGCAGCAGCTGGCCAGTTAGGCATATGCTGAGGTGGCCTGAGGGTGTAGTAATGTCAAAGTTGACTTCACTTCAGTAAACAGGCTTTTGTGAGCAGTCAAGAAAAAAAAAGTCAACCCAAGAACCAGGTTAACAATGCCACTGGAGAGCTCATTAATGTCTGTGCTGTGTCTTTGTTCAGGGGAAAAAAAACCCAGAAATTAAAATTCTGGTTTATGAAGCAATAATTGTTGCTTTGTGGAGCAAGATCCTGCTTCAAAAAAACCTCAAAATCCTCTCCCCAGCCTCTTTCCTCCCTTGTTATCAGCAGCACCTCCAGTTCTTTTCTACTACATTTAAAATTTATTCAATTCTTGGTCCTGTAAATTTGTGTTCTCCAGACTTGATCTCACCATGTACATCTAATGCACTGTTTATTGCAGACAGGGTCTTGCCAGTACTGTCAAACAACTGAACGAGAAAAAACATGTTCTACTGCTCTGCTTGGAGAGAGCACAGTCATCAATATAGCTTACATGCAATCAGCTGCTCCCAGGGCTCCTCTCACCAACCCTTTAAGACATCAAGCTGATGTTTCCTCAACCTCTTACATCATTTATGCTCCCTAACAAGCGATTCACCCATTACTCATCTTCCTTTCACTCCCACCCCTGTCTTTTTTCACCCAGACCCTTATCTGCCTGTAATCTTCTCTCTTCTTCCATATGCCCAATTCATAATACTTCCCACACAGTGTTGCTCCTGCTGCAGAGACAGCTGCCACATCATCTCCTCACCTGCTCTCAGCTGGACCTGTAAGTCAGGGCTGAAAAGTCACTTTGTAACTCAATAAAATAAAAAGCATCTCCAGCTATGTTAGCTGTGGCGACTTAAGTTTCTTCTCCTGAACAAACAAACCTCCAACAAGCATCCTCAGAGAGCTTACAAACAGTACACAGTGCCCCACCGACAGTGTCCTGTGCTGATCCCTAGGGAATAAAAAAGCCCATCTTGCAGGAATACATAACCTGAATGGAAGAGAATGAACTTTAGTAAGACAAACTTAAACCAGCAGAGAATTTAAATGCTTTTTTATGGGGGCCCATTAATTTTACTCTAAAGAACTCATTGCTTCCATTAGGCTGCTTCTCCCTACAAGAGATATTCACAACAAAAACTCTCCAGTAAATTGCTCGTCATTTTCCACACTTCTGCTCAGTGCTGAAGCAATGAAATAACAGTCCATTTCAGCAAATAAGCATTTACTCGCCATAACAACAATGTGCTACAATTTGCTGGAGGCTGCACTACCAGATGGCAACCCTATAACTCCACATGCCAAGCCTGAATTATCTATCCAGAGATTCCTCAGAAAAATCAATTTGGTTCTTTTCTCATTTGGAAGCTTTTACTAGGAGAAAATTCATAGGCGGTCCATAAAAGTCCTGCTTTCTTCTTGGAAGGGAACTGCCAACACTGGCCTGAGCTAAATACACAATTGCTGGCATAGCAGGGGAAGGAGCAAGAGCCAAGAAAAGCCTGAGCCACTGAGAACACCCTGGCACCCATTTCTGGCAGTATGGGAAGCTCATGCAACACTGCTGGATTTCCACTGCCACGTGCCCACTGTCAGTACCACGGGCTCTGGTTTTCCTTCCCCACCCTCCCCAGCTTGGCACTGAGCATCAAGCCAGACTTCAGAGCCTGGGAACCTTGCAGCAGCTTCGGACAGACAAGTTGTAGGAAGATACTTGAGGCCATGGTCTAATGGTCCAATGGTTAGGAATATGATGGGATAAAGGTTGGACTTGATGACCCTGGAGGTCCCTTCCAACCACTATGATTCTGTGACTCTATTCTATGGTTCTATGACACACAGCCTTAATGAGGATATAGGGTGTCAGAAAGCTCATCCTTTCTCTCCTCTTGTGTTCCAGCTCATGAGAAGGTTATCAGCTTTATTACTGAAGAGTAGATATCACAACAAATACCTAAAGCAGAAGGGAAATATTTTCAAAGCTATTGTCCTGACCAAATATCTCAGGAAGATTCACTGATTCCTCCTCTAGTTTCAGAATTAGAAACAGCACATGTTGCATTTTAGCCCACAGCATTTCACAGGGAAGCCATGAGAAAATCCTTACACCACGGCCACATGCACGACACAGGATGTAGATGGAAGATGTTGGTACAGTGACAATTTGCTAGAAGTTGCAATGTTGCAGGTTAGAGAGTCCCACGATGCATTAAGCCTCTGGAAAAAAGCTGCCAAAGCCCATACACAAAACCAAGCTGCCTCTCCTGCAGTGTTTCCAATACAGTTTACAGCAGCAAAGTGGAACAGCTGTAGAGCACTGGAATTGATGGCAGCTCTTTTGTCAGGCTCTCCCCATGAAGAAGACAGACGGAGCTGGCACTGCCACAGGATCCGAGTTCCCTAGAGAACATCCATGCTCAGAACTGCCTTCTCTGCACACAAAAATACTCCAGGGACTGTCCAAAGGAGTCCAAAACAGACAAGAGATTGCCAGACAGACACAGCAGCCATTCCAAGACAGAGAATTCAGTGTATAAACCAAGAATACATAGCAGATCAGGGCTCAACACCTATTTGGGGGAATTTTGCACTAATTTATGCAAGGCACACAGGTGATGTACATATTTGCATATACTTTTTGCTTAACACAGAGGTGTGAATGCTCAGCAAATGCAGGATGAGCTTTATCTGGGAACAGCCATCAGTGCACAGGCATCTCAGAGCTAGTGTGAGCTGCTCATAACACACAACCTACACCACAGAGGAGGCAGGAGAAGAGAGAAAAGAACCAGGCAGGTCCACCAATGTGGTAGAAGAGCTATGAGGTCGTATTTGCAACTTTGGAAATTTTGTAGAAGTTTGGCCCTTCATGCCCAGCAGATCTTGCTGGTGCACAGCACCCACCTCCCAGTGCCAGTGGGATCGACCAAAATCTCCACTTCTATCTCAAACACTCTTTTACCCACCATCAACGTAACAATTTGTATTTTTAGGTTGGGCACATGTCTATATAACACATACATTAAGCAAATGTACCACGGTTGCCTGAATTTCAGTGGGAAGTATTGAATGCAGCAAATTCTATCAGTCAGGCAAGTGAAATAACATCAAGCCCAGTGCAGGTGCCTGGCAAGTGCCTCGTGCTTTGGAAGGAAACCCAGGCTGCTGGAAACACGAACCAAACACCTTATCTCTGGGTCACCTAAAAATAGTTTTTGGGCTGGACAGCAGTTTTAAATTAACTATATATCCCATGTTAATCTGTGTTGATTTCAGAAAATAAGAACCTGTATAAGCTCAAGGGGTAGAAAACAAATATTTTTCTGCTATTTACTTATTCTGGTTCACTTATCTGCAGGATACAAAAATTAAAATCCACTATAACAATCAACAGCTAAAGGCCATCTCTTGGCAGAACAAGGTTTGCATTCTCATTTGCTGCCAAGGAAGAAATTCAAACGCAAGCCTAAACACCAGCCACATCCCATATTTCCACTCTGGTAAGGTGCAAGGAAAGGTCTCAGATGCAGAATCTTTGGCAGAAAGTAACTCAGATCATGGGCTTTCACTCTGAAGTGTGACCCCACTGATAGCACAGGCAATTGTGAGATACAATCTCAACCCCAAGAGAAGGATGTGCATCACAGGAGGGACTGGAAGAGATCGAAAGAGCTCATCTAGTTCATCATCCTGAACTGAGCTGAAGGAAATCACTTCCAGTTAGTCCAGGAGAGATATCAGTCTTTTATGCTAACACCAACTCCCTGGAAATGCAACTTGATGTTATCTGTTAACAGAAAAGTTAACAAATATTATTATTAACAGGTATTTTGCTGCCTCTCAACAGATAAAATGCTCTCATCTTTACAGCTTTAATACAGACCTTTGCAGTGATTTTTCCTGATCAGTTATTCAAGATGATGGAGACATAATTCTGCAAGATACAAATGACCAAGAGAGTATATTTTTTTAAGCAATCGACACAGCTTTTAGCCTTCAGAACACACATATTAAGCCCCTGCTTCCAGCCACACTGCAATGTTACATCAGCCTGGTACTCCCACATCCTTTTTACATCATTCTAAGATAACACTTGGGTGCAATTTCTGGAGTTTCTACCACCATGCTACCAATTTCATACAGATCATCATTCTCTTCTTGAGCCAATAAAAGGATTACCCAGGAGCTTGAGATTGTTTTGAAATTAGTGCATGCCAAGAGATATCACTGAAAATAACAAGGGGAGGAGGGGTGTTGGGAAGCATGGCAGGATCCTGACTTGTTCCAGGCTTTGTGTTGGATTTTCCTGAACTACCTCCTTACAGTGAGCTCCCTACCGTGATTTATTTTGAATGAAATAACACAGAATGGGGGTTTTTTTAACAGAAAACTCAGAAGAATTGCAAAGACAAAACAGGAACAAGGTGCATATTCAGCCCTTGACCATGGCATCCCTGCAGGTGGGTCTGTGCTTCCATCCTTGGGTTCACTTAGCTCAGTGATCTGCAGAGCAGCACAACATCTGCTCAGGCCTCGCAGGCTCCTCCCTGGAGGCCAGGCTGGCTGCTCCCAGCTCATGGCTGTAATCTCCTGTTCATTGCATCTTGTTGCCTCTCAACAGGACTGTTATGAACATAAAGGAACAAAAGGGAAGGAAGAACAAGTGCTGTCAGTCACCTGGAGCATCAGGCCTCCAAGAACATTGAAAACTCTTTACTGACATACACCAGAGCTTGGAAATAAAGCATAAGAGCTCATGCACTCCCCTGCTCTGTTCCCCTGGGTGCTGTTTGCAGTTCTACACGGGGGTCTGTTTGTACACTGGAAGCATGGCATTTGTCAGGACTCCTCATACAAGTAGAAAATGCTCACAGAAATAACTGTGAGCAAGACAGCATGTCACAGCTCAGAAGAACAAGCAGATGCCACTTTGGCAGAAGTGTCTGTGGCAAAGTCACTTATTCTTTGCTGACAGGCACATTCTCTATAGCCACACACAAGCCAGAAAGGAAAACCAACACCACGGTGCTACATATCAGCCAGCTACTGCCCACAAGCACTGGGAGCAAAGCAGGACCAAACAGGCAGGCAGGGGAACACTGGGACAGAACAGAACTCCCACCAGTATAAAAGTTGCTCCATTAAAGTCAGTAACACACCAGGGCCATGACTGGGGTGTCACCCCCTGGCTCTGCCAAGCCTTGAACTCTCAGATAGCCACCAGGCCCCTCGGAGACACCACCTCCTGGCTTTCCCAATGTTTGCAGGCACTGTGAGCCTCCAGTTACCCACACTGGCACATGGCACAGAAAACTACTTCACATGAGCAGAGATGAGCCTTATCCTTCCCTGCACACCCATTGCCCTTCTTCACAGCTAACACAGGGAGTGCACGCCAGCAGGGACAGTCTCATTTCTCCTTTAGAGCCAGATCATGGGATGACATTTTTTGGCAGTGTTTACTGTGCTTCAGAGGAATTAGCCCCATACCCAAAAATCAAAACAATACAACCGCGATGTTCAGTCTCCTTGCACTCACTCTTCTCCTAAAGCCATCCCCAGAAGCTATCCCACCCTTCTCACATCTGTTGCTGCTGCATTAGTTTTACCCATGGCCTGTGCAGTTACTTCTGTAAGTCTCAGTACCCCTTCAGTGGAGACTGGGCTCATACAATATTTACTAACCTTCCACTAGTAGGAAGAACTGTACATTTCACTCAAAAACCGAATCCCGTGTTGTGGATTTTAACAGAACAACTCAAATTACAGTTCCCTGAAGTTATGTGAAGTCTCTTACGTTCTCTGGAAACACCTAGACTGTGTATGTTAGCTGTATTCCAATGTACTCTGGAGTGAAGTCCTTTGGTGACTCCCTACCTAAAGCATAAACTGTCCAGATTTATAACTTCCATCACTTTATCTCTCTAAGAGGAGGACAGATGAAGATTGACCTGACAGGACCAGCACAGAGAGTGGGTTGTGGGGAAGCAGCTCGAGTTAATTCAGTCTGGACTTACCTTCTTTTCAAATCCATCAAGATATACAGATTTGTAACTGAGTTCTATGTCTTAAGGTATCAGCAGAAGTAAAACAAAGCCAAATATCTGGCTGGAAGTTAGGCAGACTGTAAGACTTTCATGAGTTTTAGAGAGTCAAGTAGAAATATTTTGAGAAAACAGCTCAGTGGATGGCCTTTTCCTCAAACATAAATAATAAAAGTGAGGCATCTAGGTATATCAAAACAGAGCTAGACACTTAGCTCTAACCCCAGATCTACACTTGACTGGTGAAGTCCCACTGCCCTCTGTCAATGCAGAGCATCTCTGCATGTCCTGGCTTTAAGATGTAATTTCACTGAGAAGCAACGTAGGCTGCAACAGAAACTGTTTGCCATGTTTGTTTTAGCATTTTACCTGCTTAATTTACTTAAAATCAAATAAATTTAAAAGTGACAAGCTATGCACTGCCTTTACCTCTCAATGATACTGGATCCAAACAGCTTCAGGAGACAAAACCCCACTGAACCAAGCCCTGTTCTGGCTCCTCCAGCAGCACCAGCACTCCCCATCGCTGCTCAGCTGTAGGCTAGAAACTTTCCAAAGAAACTTTCCTCATTTGCATTGGAGAAGCTCCACTAAAGATGACAAATTTGCCAAGCTGCAAGGAAAGGAAAGCTCCTGCTTGCATGATCCTTATTACTATGATGAATAATTTTTGAAGTTTTTCAAGAGGGTAAATGAAACGGAACAAAATACAGCAGAGAAATTACTGTAGCACAAACCAAACCCTCCCTGGTGTCTTCTATTTGAGAGGAACAACAGTTCTCAACATTCGGGGAGGAAAACTTGTTCTCAAAACCTAGTGCATTATGTTCCACAGCCTCATGTTCCCTCAGGGGCTAAGTTTGGAATTGATGCCAAAAGATGCCTCTGAGGGTGGTCTCATGTGTCGCAGCACAGCCTGAGGAAGGGCTACTTCTTCCCTTTCTTCACTACTTCTTCCCTTTCTTCAGTGCAGTTTGGACTTCCTCTTGCTAAAAGGAGTCACTGCAGCAGGGACAGCTCAAACCCCCCATCCCCAGTGCGGAGGCCTTTTGGAAACCCAGGGTCTTCACTGGTATCCCCTTTCCTCCAGCCTAAGACAACAATGTGAATTTTGTCAGCTCCAGCAAAATCAGGGCAAGGCAAGTGGTGAGAGCACTCCGCAGCCCAGCACAAGCTGTGTGCTCACACTAATAACTGCACTTCCACAGCCCTACCATCAGCCTTCCTCCTCGTGTGTACACAGAGAGCTGTGCTACTTTCATCTGGGCTTTCTCAGTTGAAACACTTGCAACCATTAAAGTTCACTGAAATATGAAATAGTCAGGATTTTTAATCAAACCCTTCTGCCCTGACAAGGTTTGAGAGGCCTCAACTTGTACTTTCATGCAAGCAGGTTGGAATATAGAGATTAGTACCTGCTTACTATGCTGTTTCAAAGAAATGGAAATTGCAAATGTCTGCACAGAGCCTAAAACCCAGCTGCAGCCTTAAATCAGCAAAACCATGCATTGCATACAATCGTTTACACAAGTATAAAAATAATACAATATCAACTATGGAAATGTGTATGATACTCCGAGTTCTGAAAACGCTCCATAGTTTTGTAGGGCAGGACAGCAAGAGGACTAATGGGAAAGATGGAGCTTTATAACCCTTTTAAGCTTTGTTTGGTTGCAATCAGGAAAATGTAAACCAACACATTAAGGTTTGGCCCAGGAAGGATATCAATTCAGACACAATAGCCCTTTGCACTGCCGAAAAGTTGCAATTCTTTTAAATGAAGTGTAACAGCAGTAATTGTGTTTCTCCGAGTGAGCTAAGAGGCAAATGGGGCATGAATCAATAATGATGTGGCTTGTACACCATTTATATCTTCGCACGATCCACGGGAAATCCAATTGCATGATTACATTATTCACAGCCTGTCGAGAGCACAGAATAACAGGATCTTGTTAATATGAGCTCTTACCCCTACCTGCGAGTGGCAGACACCCACAAAGGGGGATCTGGTGGGCCATCAGCCAAAGCTTCCACTACTAATAGGATTATGCTCCCTGAAATTACCAGAGCTGCACCAGGGGACTTAATTCCTGCTACCAGTGAACCAATTTCTATAAATATCTTCAACATGCAGAAATTTCTTGAAAGTTTCAAAGTCTTCAGCTGCTATAAAGCTTTTACAGTGAGCGCTACCAATGCGTCTGCTGACTTCAGAAATCAGATTGTTAGGAATGAATTAGGACTCCCAGACACAGGTACTTTAACACAGTTATAAATCCTCTGTTTAGACACCCAAGGAAGCTGCAGGCATAGGAGAAAGTTGGCAAACTTAAGTACTAAAATAGCATTAAACAGCTCACGAGAATAGACTCTAATGGGCGAAATTTAACATTGGTGTTCAATAAGCACAGGGTTTCAGTGATTTATCTTCTGTCATCACTGAAGCACACATTTGCAGTTTTTCCCGGTTTCTGCTGCATAATTTTTATGTTCCTATTTAGGCCAGTCTGGGAATGGGACAGCAGTGCCACACCTGGTGACAAGCCCAGGGTGGCAGCGTAAGTTTTTCAAAGTGCTTTTTCAAAAAGTTGCCTCTCAAACAGATGGGAGCCCAGGAAAGGCTGCTGGTCCTGACCAGGCACGTAAGCCCCTTGCTCCTGCTAGCTGGCGAGCTATCTTCGCCACTGCTCCAGTCTTCTGCTTTAAAATCCTCATCTCCTCCCAGTGTAGTTTATCTTACTCTGTAAAATTCCGATATGAAATCACAAGGACCAATCCTGCTGACCCACTTAAATAAACTGCAGGTTTCTGCACACCTCGTATTGATCTGGAAAGCACTAAACCCTAGCAGTCTCCTGGCTGAGGCACAAGGTGTTTGCAGCTGCAATATAAAAGTAGAGATTGTTTAGCTCAAAAGAAAGTCTATGCAGCAGCTGGCTGTTTTTCAAAACAAAAAAAACCCCAGAACATTGAGATAAAGAGATAACACACCTAAATGTAATTATTTAGGAATAAAAATATTCCATGCTGCAAGGTTACTGTTTGTTTTTTTCTGTACAAATTGCCCACTTCTTTACAAGCCAACCCAAATGGAGCAGTTATTGCCAGATGTATCAGCAACTCCAAGAGAGGTTGAGCCAGGAGGGGTGCCGGGTGCTCCACCAGGCTACCTGCCCTCTCCCCCAAAGTTTTCCTATCCTGCAGTGAGATTCCTTGAGGGCATCAGCAGTTCAAGCTTTTTTGCTGGGCTGTGCTGCCTGCTGTTCCCTCATTATGTCAGAATCAAATAAAAAGCCTGAAAAATTCATCCTAAATTATTTCCTTTATTCATCATAAAATTGGAGTATCCGCAAAGAGCTCCTTCACCGCTGATGAGTAAATGTTTCCTCCAGGCACAAACACATGGGCTACAGGTCACTACATTTATGAAATGGGGAGAAATATATTGCCTCGTACATCCTCTTCTGCCATGGGATTATCACTTCAATAGCTGACCTGCTTAAAAACAATGCTGCAGTTTGCTGCAGCTAAAGGTGGCTACTTTTATCAACGGGATGGATTAGAGCTACACTATATGAAACCAGGGTAAGAACCAAACCCTATACTGTGACACTAACTTGGTTTTATTACTAGCCCTGAAGGAGAAACAGGAAATGGAATAACTCCAATAAACAGTAGGAAAAAAACCAAACCAGCAAGTATTAATGGACAGATGAATACTTGAAAAAATGTAAAAGCTGAAGACAGCAAATGCCTTTTAAAGACATCAAATTAATTTACATGTATTTTTAATGCATTCCTAGTTATACCAATCATCACTTGCAAGAGAAGAGTTGAACTGCTTTACTATTCAGCCTATTGTAAATCAAATTAGACCCAAGATTTTGGCATCACAAGCCTGCATATGAGATGATGGAAGGAACCAGGAATTTTGTTCTGAGGTTGCATCAAGAATCACACCCAAAAGATTGTTTCCCACTCAAGGACCCATTTCAAGATGAACTATTCTTTAGAATAATGCAAGTTCAGTGAGCATTTATCTATTGATAAGAATGTCTAGACACCACTACTCTAGGCTCTCTCAGCATACAACCCCAGTTGTTAAAGGATGCACAGGGAACTAGGAGGCACATATAAGATAAACGTTTCTCTTTTTTGATAGCTAAGGGTAGAGACATGAAGAGGAGGGGAGGAATACATAACAGGCAGCATTTTTCATTACAGTCTACTGAGGTTACAATAAGTAAGAGACAAAAATATCAAATACTACCCATACTGAAATGTGGGGGGGTTTATATAACCTAGTAGCCTTTCCTGCCACAGATTCTCCTACTAAGTCCTTCATGCAGCTTTCGTCTTAAAACGATAGATTCCACCTTCATTACTGGTGTAATACAGTGTTCAACCAAAGCGATCTGCAGCAAGAAGTTCAAAGTTAATATAGGAGGTGAAAATCTGACAGAATTCTTTATAAAGAGTAGTTTACAGAAGATTATTCAACTTTTCTACGTAGAAATACACACACTGTGTATCCCAGCACACAGCAACACTGACCTCAGCACAAGGAAGTCTTCAAAAAGGAGCTTTATTAGCTGCAAAAGAAGAGTAATACATAACATAACACTTGTCTGTGGCCACATTCACCCTTCCCAGCATAATCTGAAATGCTGCCCGCCCCAAAGCATTGAACTGAAATAAAACCACACAGTTCCTCTTGTCGGGCCCCAGAATCAGCCTGCTGTTAGGATCAACTTCACAATGCTGCACCTCCCAAAGAATTCTTCCACACTCACTAAAGGCCAGGAGGTACTCAGAGCCCTTGCATTTCCAAAGCAACACACAAACACCATTGTTCCTGAGTCAAGTCTTCTATAATAAAACCAACAAAAAAATCCTGAAGAAATGGATACCAAGAAATAATTGTCACTTCAGAGAAAGGAGACCAGAAAGACAAACTGCAGCCTCCCAAGGAACACGAGTGAAAGTACATCCCCACATTGGTAAACTCTGGCTGAGACATGTTTGTAATACACAACGTTTTGCCATAACAGGCACAATGATGATCCCTCTTGTTACACTCGCAGTGCCACTCCAGGTTGCACGAGTATTTAAAACAGGATTTTCACAGATGGCCATTAACAAAGCTGTAATTCAATCACAGACTTCCAAAACACTCCAAGAGCCAAAGTTCGCTAGATTTATTCATGCCATCACAGCTCCACTATTAAATTTCAGCCACAGGTTCAACTTTGGCCCGAGCACACTAATTTATAATGCCTACCACACTTAGAGAAGTTAAAAATTTAAACAAAATGAATCCATATGTATAGAGCACCCACCGTGTATCAGATGCACTGATGCATATAATATTCCATCAGATTCTCCCCAAACTGGGGTGTGCACAGTGAATATAAATAGGCTGTCAACACTGCTCACTGTTTAGGGTGAGATCTTGATTGGGAGCAGAGTACTATCAGTGTGAAAGCACTTGGAGACTACTCCTCAGAGAATAACACCAGCAGTAACTCCAATCTCCTACATAATGGATGAGAGGGTCCTTCCTACCATCAGAGTATGGTTTGTGACAAGGGCCATTCTGCTGAGAAAGGTGTGAGGTTGGAGGGGGGCTCTTCAGGAAGGGGGGGTACACACACATTGTTTATTTTCATCCCTCGGGGGATAGGAGATTGCATCACAGTTTTCACTCTTACTTTTACCCAGCGTAACTTATTTCTTTCAATGATTTGAAGTCCAAGACATCCAACTGTGATACAGAGCAAGTTGTACACGCAAAGACAAGATTCATGGGATTAAAGGAAGTGCTCTCAGGAGAAAGCTGAAATCGATTTTGTATGCAAGAGCAACCCTCTGCTCTCCTAGTTTTGTATACTTCAACTCCTTTTAAAGCCAAAAATAAATATGTGGAATAACTCAGTCCCCTCAAAAGCAAAAGATCTTCCTTGCACCAAAGGAAGAAGGACCCAGCCAGCAGAAACTCAGCAGTTCCCATAATCCTGAAAGGCCACAAGTTCCCTGTTGTTCCTGACCACCACCAGAGGCAGCACATGAATTCAGACAGACTTTTGGCCTGAGCCTACACAGCCATCCTCAAATTATTTTTGTATTCCAAGCAGAGGACACTGACATATGTAGGACTTGACAGCACGTACACAAAAGACAGCATGGCTCAAGGCAAAAAGCTGATATAACTCACTCAAGGATGGGTGTTGCAGCCTCTGCACTGCACCAATCCCCTTGTGCTGCGAATTGTTACAGCCCGTGGCTACAGAGCGTAGGCTCTGCCATGCAAGCTCAGGGAGCAGCATGTCATTTTTCAGGCTATCGAAAACCCAGCTCAGCTAACAGGTCATTTATATGTAGGTCTAGACACGACGAGGCTCAGTTGCTCAGGGCTAGAGACCTGTGAGAAAGATAACATTTTAAATTATTTAAATCAATCAGGGGAAGGCTTAGAAGCGCCTGGCTGAAAGAGTTACAAACAGCACATGTCCAACTCCATTTCAGACATGCTAAGGAAGGCTAATATGAAAGAGAATAAAGAGAAAGCAGCAAAAGTGACAGCTGCAAACAAGTAGTTCCAGAGACACACGAACAAGGGCTTTTGCTAGCAGAGGTTAGCAAAACCAAGATGTACTTGTCCTAGAGAGATGCAAGATAAAAGTATTCCAGCATCGGACTCCCCTTCACACAGACTTGATTCTCCACACTGAAGTTCCCACCGACAGATCACCCAAGACCTCTTCTGAAGTTAGAGCCCAAACCTCAGCCAGAGATACATAAAAATCTCTTCCTTGCAGACTACTCTTTGCTTACCCATACAGCATTGTTCTACCTCTACTCATGGTGCCATGCCTAAATGCATAAATGAAGTTCTTCCTAAGCCCCCAGTGTGACAGCCTAGCATCTCAGGGACAGATGGCTCCCTGAAGCTTTTGGGTTTTCAGCTCCCATTTTCTTTAGCAGAAACAGCATGCAGCCTATGGATTAGCGTGTTTAAAGAGCCCTTACATATTATCAAAGTGTATAACATCTAGAGAAATACAGATAAAACTAAAGTACTTTTAGACTAAAATCTTCTATAATCCTCGGCTCATTTTTCTTGGGGATTAGCCAAGCAGCTAATCAGTGCTTTAAAAGGGGAGAAAAGGGACTTTTTATGATGAAAAATAACCGAAGTTCCCTTCAAAAAATTTGGTGTGAGGATGTTTTCACTTCATCAGGGAATTCCACAGCACAATCCCCCCCATTGCTGGTAGCCCCGGCTTGCCTACACTGGGATAATGATACTGCAAGACACCTGGGACATTAGCAGCTCCTCTTTTGAAACAGCTTATTTAAACACACCCAGACAGCTGGCAGTCCGCAGAGATCAGACTCTTGCCTGTACTGACAGAACAAAGTACTGCTTGGTTTGGGTTTTGCAAAATTTCTCTAGCTGGAGATAAAACCAGAAAAATCCATTCCATTTGTAGCTGTGTTCAATGAAGTTTAGAGAGAAAACTTTGTACACACCATGCTCAGCTACTGAAGTACAGAGTTGGTTACCCAGACAAGGAAACAATATCCAGGTATAAGAGAAAATAGAGGAAGGAAAAAATAAATAAGGCAATCCTTGCCTTTTTCAAACCCTCACACACATTTATATCTTTTGTGAGTTTAACCCCAACTTCTCCATGTGAAATCAGTGCCCACCACCTGAACTGGAATTACCAACACCATGTGGTTAAAGGGGAGAGCTGATTGTGCCACACGCAGCCACTCGGGATGAAAACCCAGCAAGCAGAAGAGCTGCTGATTAATCACATCACTGGAAGTGATGGAAAACAAAGTGACAGAGCCTGAAGTCAGTGACTTAATGCAGCAAAGCACAAACACAGTCTTCAGCGGGAGGAATCCCACCATTACACCAGGTAACAGCATCTTGTGCTGAAGATGATAGTGCATTCTGTTTTCATTCTGGGAACCTCTGATAGGTATTTAAGGGATTTGAAACAACTCAAAAGAGCTCCTTGAAAAATAAGATGGTATTGTGGTCCTCGGTGTTATCATCAAATGCTGAATTTCAGCAACAAAAGTGCATTCTGTCAGAAGAATCAGATCAAACTATTACTCTGCCTATCTGTATTGTAACAAAGCAGGAAATAAGTTATTTTTCATCCACTTAAGCTGTACCAAAGTCAAGGAGGAGGGGTGTTTATTTTTGTTTCATAAATATCTAGACTGTCAGTGTTAAAAAGAAGTCCTTTTCACACCAGAGGACAGTTTGCCCAGAATACAATGAAAAGCCCAAAGCAGAGGAGACATTTATCTGTTTGGAAGAGATAATCAGTGCTTTTTTGCATTTTAATTCTTCTCTTCATCACTACATCTTCCTTTTTTCTTTGTTCCCCAGGCAGCAAATTTGTATGCTGAGCGTAGCTGCTGAAGCAGTACAGATACAGGTATTGCTGGTGCCAGGAAAAAAACACACGAGTCTACATTTATAACAAAAATGCCTCCAAACTTATTTAAGCAGGTGTTCCTATGCTAGTTGGCAGTAACCCCAAGCTACCGAGGCCCTCTCCAACTTGCCTTTGACACACCCATGTTTGGGTTCAGTGCCTCCCCTTCCTCCCCAAGTTATTTCTCCATAATTTTATTCACTATATGTACTGATGTCAACACATTCACCTGTATTGATTTTTGATTGTATACCTCTCTCCAGCTCTGTCCAATCTCAGTTACTACTTACAGTAACTCTGTCTACCTGTAAGTCCAGGTGGACTGCAGAAGGAGCTTTGCATCACTTTTATTCTCACTTCAGCTTCTTAAGGCCAAATTATATTTGAGATTAGAGGACTCATTTTCATTGTCACCTTAGAAGAGAAGTTGACATAATGCTATGCTACTTTTAGCAAATTATCTTCCAGAAATCCACTTAACTGTCGTGCTTCTTCAGCTTCTGTTACTTAGAAGTACCGTTTGCTCTAGGATGTTGTGGGTGCTGTTTACAGGGATTTGAGATGAAGCAGCCAAAGTTCATAGAAATCCATAAGGGTTACAAAACACAGGAAAGATTTTTTTAGACTTGGAAGAACTTTACTCAAGAGTCAGAAAGCCAGAAACAGCTGGACATGTAGAAAAGGTGGGGCAGGACAGGAGAGAGAGCATTTTTAGGCTTTTTCTTATCTTCTTCCTAAGGTATCAACTTTTGATCACTGTTAGAGAAAGGATCTTAGACTGGTCCTGCTCCATAGTCCCACTTTGCATTACCACAGAGGCACCACAGTTTTGGGAGAGTGGGGTAGAATCCATTTCCATAACAACTGTTAATTAAGATCCAGCTGCAGCTGTCACTTGGGATTGTAAACAGGAGGGGAAAAAGGCCACAAACTAGGAAATGAAAGTTCAACCACATTTTCAGAGAGCTAAATAGATTTACCTTGCTTAATTGAGGAAGGGACATGGTTACACCCTTGCTACAGAGAGCGATGTTGCAAAGGCAGGACCCTGGTTCAAAATCATGGACAGAAATTCATTCTCTTGAAATTCCCCTGCCGAGAACACCTCACAGAGGCTGTGGGGATGTACACACCACACACAGCGTACGGGAACGCTAAGTGCGGGCAGCACAACCACTCAGATGTTAAGGGCAAGGCTGTATTGTTGCCCAGTTCTCCATCACAACCTCTCAAAGAGACCATTGCTACCAAACCAGAGGCTAAACATTCAACTGGCATTTATTAAAAAGCACTTTTTAAACTTGGGCACTCCTAGATCCATTGGTAGGCGATATCAGTAACCCCCTGGAAGATCTGTGTGCATTACATGTCCAAGCCTCACCACTGAAAGGTGGTCGAGCAGCTTCATAAGGACCTATTCACTCTACACAGCACTGAGACAATCAAAGGCAAACTCAGCTGCCTCTCCAGACCCCTCTGATTTGACTGACTGCTGGATTTAACATGCATTTTTTCATTTTCCCTCCTGACTGCTTGTGCAAGAGCACACTATGCATATTAGTAAAGAGAGGCATGAGATTTCTGCCCTGGTTCTGAACATCCATGAAAAATAAACATCTCCAGAACTCCTGTATCACACCACTAATGAAACTGAAAGCTAAATCAAACTGGATTCATTCCCTCAGGAGGTATTTGTGCTGCCTGCTGTAGGCATTCACTGCTTGCAATTCCCAAGACAGCAGCAAGGAGCCCAAATGCCCCTCACGCTTTGGAAGAAGTGAAGGAGAAAGATTCAGCAGGCTTAAATTGTAAGAAAGTAGCTGAAAGCTACTAAAACCTGTGCTGAGATAGGGCACTCATCTCAAGAAGCAGTTTAAGACGCTTAAAAATATATTGATGTTTAAAAAATTAAATAATGCAACATTTACAAGCATTAGCAATACAAGAAGGTCAACACCCACATTATTTCTAATGCAGGCCATAAAACATCCTCTCAGCAAAAACAGCTGGAAATTGGATAGCAAAAAAGTGGTCAGCACCATAGCCAGGCACATTTGAGTGGGCATTACTGCCTGTCCAACACATCTATAATCCTGCAAATTACAGAGCTTGCGGGGACAAGAGGAACCCAACAGGAAAGATGCACACGTATCTTGATGTATACACCTCTATCCTGGGAAGACCCCTGCAGAAATAAGGGTTAGCCCAGCTCAGGATCAGGCAGATATTTGCCTGCCTCAAACGACCCCCATTACCTCTCAAAATCACCTCCCACCTGAATCTCACAACTGCAAATTCATAGGTTTGGTTTGTTTCTTTATCAGGTAAGAGCACTTGCCTGAGGGCTGCTTACATTTTGTTCACTCTTTTCCCTTCCTTCTTTTCCCTTCCTTCAAGTGCATCAATATGAAAGATAAATACAATCTTTAGGAAAAAAAAAAAATCACATTAGGAGAGTAAAATATCAGCACCGTGAACTTTTCACAGGGCCAAATATTTGTCCAACTGCCTAAATCAACAATGGGGAACAGAAAATTGCTGATCATGTTGAACCTAGCTTCAGACCTCTGAAGTGTAAACATCACAAATAAACAAGCTAGAAGAAAGGACAGCCTCTGAAATTAAAAAAAAATAATCCACAGGCTATTCATCCGGGGAGAAGGAGGGAGGAGAAGGAGGCACAGGATAATCACAAAATGCGCATGTACAAGTGGGAAAAAGGGAGGGCAAGTGATCTTTCCCAAACTCCTACCTCACACTTCAAAAAAGCTTATGCATGTAAATTGAGAATAAAGAAAATAAAATTGATTCCAGTGTTTATTATTTGTTTGGACCTGTTAGTAAAATTCTTAATTCCCAGCAAAACAGCATTTAAAGTTATTCCATCTTCCTCATTTATTTCCTGGATAAATCAAGTGGCATCAGTGACAGATTTTGAGTGGAAGTGGCTGATACTGTGTTAGCACACATTGCAGATTTCTTCAGGTACAGAAATGCTGACTTAAAACAAAGAACTCCCTATCTGTGTGCTTGACTGATAGTAGGTATGTATTAGGTACATATAGAAACATCAGGTACTCTGAGGTGACAATGGTTTGCTCCTCTTGTTCCAGCCCAGCTATGCAGACCAGCTGGGAAATGGTGGAAAGCCACTGACACTTTCAAGGGATGGATTTTGAGATCCATCCAGTCACATTAAAGTAATTACTGTGCACAAAAGCTTATTTCTACACAGACCTCCAAGCCACCAACAGATAACAACATGCATTCAGACACTAATGACCTCCCTTCATAAAATTTCAATTGCAATCCCAAGGAGCAAGTTACCATCGTCAGAACTACAAGTTTTGATAGATGTCTGCAAGCTGCTCACTCCCTGGTTTTGTAAACTTGACAATGAACATATCAAGTCATGCTATCAAGGAAGGCTATTCAGAGCTGGGGGGGGGGTGGAAAAACACAAAACAGACCTACAACAACAAAAACAACCCAAAAACCAAGAAAAGCAAGAATGTTCACTGAGCATTAAGTTTCAGAAAAACTTGATAAATTTCAAACCATCCTAGAAAGGAATGTAGGGATTTTTTTCAGAATTTTAGAAGCATTTGAAATTTCAGATCTGAACACAAAAAGACAGCTAAATATTTATTTTCAGAAACTCCTTATAAAGTCTATATTTTACATATTCCCACAGACAACACATGGTAGGTAAAACACATGTCACTTTTCATATGCAGATACTTCAGGCTACCAAATATACCTTGAACTAATATTTTGTTTTCTCCTACCTGTTGGTGTAAATCCACATCCATTTCCTATGATCAGCTATTTACATCACACATGAAAAAGAACAGAAGCCCACAACTACTGTTCACTAATACTGTACGTGTAATCAAGTTCCTATCCTACCCGTGGCTGTATGTGGGGTTATTACAGATCATGACCTTTCAGCTCATGTCCCAGTGGCTCTAGAACAAATGAGATTTGATCAATGCAATAAAGTCTTGCACCTTCCACATATGGAGGAGGGCAGCTGAGCCCCAGGACTGACACATGAGTGCATAAAGCATTTGAAACTGAACTCTGTGGCAAAGATCTCCAACATGTCTAAGGGTTGGTGGAAGAGAAGACGCTAAAGGGTAAAACATTTTTAACAAACTGGAAAACACTGCAGAGA
Organism: Aegotheles bennettii; assembly: GCA_013398125.1. Taxonomy (NCBI): domain Eukaryota; kingdom Metazoa; phylum Chordata; class Aves; order Caprimulgiformes; family Aegothelidae; genus Aegotheles; species Aegotheles bennettii. The sequence goes on from VZRW01002212.1 coordinate 143,849, forward strand.
CCTGGAAGTTGAACCAAAAAAACACTGTTTAGCAGCAATATACTCTGCGGGGCTGCTCACTGAATATCATTGCCCTGCCTCTGAAACCAGGGAAACAATGGAGTGCATTGTTCATTTGCAGTACACAGAGAATAATTACTGGTTTATAAAGTGCTGACAAGACACCACTTCCCTCAGATCCGTATCATGACATTTGCCAAGATTTATACAACAATTCAGCTCAAATAACCAAAAGATTGACAGTTGAGTAAATTGCAAACAGAATACTTGAGAAAACTCTGAAAAATGACACCATTGCCAAATGCAATCTGTTGACTCTGGAAAACTTTGAGACTAAAGATCAGTCAGAGTATTTGTAATTTGGCAAGAAAATAAAACTACAGATTCTTAGAATAAAATCAGGCAGTTATATGGCATGTCAGACTTCGAGGGCTCTTTTTAAAAGAATGATAGGCATGTTCCTATAATGACTGGGACTACATATTCTGAATTGAAACCAGGGAACCCCTAGACCTCTGTTACTTGTCATATCTGTTTTTTCAGACACAAACTTCTTGGTAAGTAGTAACCTTGTCATGTATTAGGTGCCAGAGTTTTCAAACCAAGCTGATTTTTCCTGGCTCCTCTGTCTCTGCGAGCTGTTATCAAGCAGAGGCAACAATTCCCAACTCAAAACATGAACTGGTGCTCATCTTACAACTACACACTTTATTCACCTTGAAATCTGATGAAAGAAGGAAAAGAAGAACAGGATTTAACTACACAAAGTGTTTCATTAGTGGCTCCTCCAAGGATAACACCGAGGTTTTCTTCGGCGCAGAAAGTCGGCAATGAACTTCCAACGCTGTGACAACTTTAACCACTGTTTCATGTGGTTTATGCCAGGTCCTTACCATACAAAACCAGAAGCAATCAAGCCAAACAAAATAAAAGTACACAACTTGAAAGGCTTAATATTCTTTGTCAGAGAGCTTCTAAGCAGCCATGGGCTTTGTAGGAGCTTGTTTGGCGTTATTGGCATATTAATTGCAGAAAGGCAGGGATGGTTCTGAGAGGCTTTTCTGTAGGAATCATTTCAGAAGCCACTTGTTCCAGATTAGACTCCAAAGGGATTTTTAATACACAACTTGACTGTTTAATAACCACAAAACCAAAGAATTATATTCAAACCTACCATTGTCTGTTTACTTTCTGCTCCCTCAATTTCTCAGTGGCATTTGGTCACTGTAACAAGAAAAAGAATTAAGCAAGCTTTAAATCTCAGGCCATTGCTTCTGCACTACTCAAATTCCACAACAGCCCTAGCAAGATCAGCAACATGAATATAAACAAGATAAATACCAGATGCTTTCAGACAGATTTAATACCATTCGGGGTGGGGAGAGGGTTTCATTTGCATAATATTTTCTTTTTGAGCCTTGGAGCAACAAATGCTACTACAAACAAGATCATGATTGGGATGAAAATGCATTAGAACCTTTAGCCATGTAATCAAAAATAGTAAAGGTCTAATTACAGTTTAACAGGTTTTGTGACAATCAAAATACGTCACATTTTAACTACAGTGCTCACAGAGAATACAGGCATTAAAATGCACTAGAAGTCACAGCCCTCTTCCTCCCATTTAGGAATCTGAAAACAACAAGTTAGGGATGCCATAGTGAAGGAAAACTCTGTTGTTTCTATTACATCTAAGAGGTATTTGAAATTATATTTGGTCTCAGTATATGCATGCAATTCTATTATTTATTCACAATTACTCGGTGGTTTCTGAAAGACCTAAGCAGATTCAGATTTCTGGGGTTTAGACTTTTCTATTCATTTTTTTAACCTGTGCCTTTTTTAGCAAGTTTAACACATAGGCACTCCCCAGTTGAGCTGAAGATGTCTTGCTGCTCTACCAGTCTCTGTCACCAACAGATTGATACTCACTCCTCCACTCAAGGTAGGGCACATCAGAGCAGTTATATGCTGTAGCAAATATTACACTTAGATGCAAGTTTTTCCCCCACTGAACTTAGTGAAAGCAGGTCACACTCTTTATTTCAAGTTGATTCTAACAGTTTCTATGATAGTAAGGAATAATACAGGAAAGCCAGAAGCCAGCCAGGGCACTCAGATACCACACACTATCCAATCCCCAAAGTACACTTTGTGTTGGCTGTCTATGTCCCCACACTGACTGACTAGTCCTGTGCAGTCAAATACTGGCTGTAGCTGCTTTTTAACACTTGGAGAGCACACACCATCCCACTCCGGCTTCCAGAGGGCTCTTAGCAGTAAACCACAAGATTTTCATCTCTATAGATGCAAGCCTGCAGTTGATGCCCTCAACCACGTACAACAGGTTCACCATACAGACCTGTGATCCACTGCAGCATCCGCAACAGAAAACCCAGAGAGTCTGGGAGAAGATCCTCAGTCAGTACACAACCCATTAAACAAGCCATGCAGATGATACAGCATTAACACGGTATGTTTGACTTCAACAAAGCTGCTTGTTTAGATCCATCAGAAATAAACCACTCATTCTTAGAAGGATTGAGACATGTTGCTTGTAAATACATAAAAGGGAAGAAAAGCACCAAGAAAAAAGTGCAATAGGCTGGAGACAAAAGGATCAAAACCAGATCCAACTCTCGGGGGAACCCAGAGGTAACCTGCAACCTGGAGCAAATGCACTGCCAAGAGAGGTAGGGGCACACCTGTACAAACAACACATGGATTAGATACATGAAAGTGTGAGAATCATACCTTGAAAATCACTAAGGACTGAATTCTGCTCGTGTTTTGGATTCTCCATGTTCAAACACCAAAGCAACTTGAAAAATTAATAACAAAAGCAAATTTAGTAAAATAATTTTACTAAAAAGAGATCAATGGAACTAATTATCTGAAAAATGTAAGCATATTTAAATAAAATAAAACAAAACCCAAAGCAAAAAACCTGTAAACATCTGCAGGGTAATAGAATCAACACAAAGCAGCAGACTCAAAGAATTAATCCTGTCAGATAACATTTTATTTAATAGAGTTATAAAACTGAAGGCTGAGGGAAAAGAAGTAACTACTTCATTTAGCTACATTATGTAATTGCAAGAAGTCATGCTTGAAAATTAATTCAAGTTGATGGCAGTGAAACACAGGCATTATAGTTTACAAACTACATGAAAACCTACAAATAAAGTGCTGTAATATATGAAAAGTGCAGAAAAAGGGAAGTCTTGAAGCTAGGTTTTCTTACAATCCTAGTTAATCACTCAAAAGAGAAGTAAAGTAATAGAACTTGATGGAAAATTAGTAGGCACTGCAAGGTTAAAGGGAGAAAGAGACCCAGCAATAGAAACATTGCCTGAAATGAAATAAAGCCATCATTGGAAAGATGTAGAAATGCTGTTTCTCTGAAATCAACATGGATTTTGCCAGAATCAAGATGATCTCAGTACAGAGCAGGCAATAATTTGTTGTGACTTCGCAGCATTGCTTACTTTAGAGATGAAAATAAGCTGATCAAATTCAGGGTGCATCTGCACAGGCATTGAAGAACACTGAAAAAAAGATAACAGACTGTCACACCGCCCTGGTACAGCCCAATCAAGTCTTCCTTGTACTTCTCAGCAGTATTTCCAGGATCATAAACAGCAGCACACAAAGAGCTGCAACACAAGCACCACAGCAGAGGTTGCTGTAGGACACATTTCAGAGAGCTCACTTCAGCTTGGCAGTGCTCTGCAAGGCAGTGGAGACTGCAGCATCCACTAATGCTTGAAAGATTTTGTTGCTTCTTGGTGTACTAATATCATTTTAGAGGCCATCAAATGAAGACAACACAGGAAACGTTTGGGACTTGAGGGGAAAGCTTCATGATTGTATCATCTATCAGGCACCACGAAAGCCTCACGAGAAAAAGCCATTTAAGT